>LAPY01001020.1:55047-76963 GCA_000970635.1 Eragrostis tef | reverse complement strand
AGGCCGGCGAAGTGCGGCGGTGCCGGCCGCGAGCAGGGCGGTGAGGACCTCGTGCGCCGATGCCAACGCCATCTTCTTCCTGGCCATGGAGGAACAACAAGAAGAAGAGCAAAGGTTCAATTCTGTTTACCGTTGCGGTTGCACCACTAAGATGGCTTCGCCACAAGCTTCGTCGTGTCATGCGTGTGTATATATATACAAGTCGTGCAAGCCGAATTAAGGAGGAGCGTGACAACTTGTGTGCGAACCTAATAAAGTGATTTTCATTTTGGATTTCGACACAGTGCCATGCGCGGCTGTAAGATTCAAGCACTTGGACAAGTCAACTTGTTTTTCCTACGGCTCTAGCTGACGCGTGATCAATGGTCGCAAGGGAGGTAGTGAGGTAGTGCATCTTTTATCAACGGGATCAGTGCCTAATCAAAAATGATTAAATCTTTCACAAAAAATCAGGCATAACATAAAAATTATAACTTTGCTTAGAAAGTGGACAGTTTTTTTTATTGGCCAATATTGCGTATAAAACAGTGTAGAAGTGAAAAAACAACATAGAAGTGATTTCAATTTTAATTTTAAAATGCTTTGTTAATTTAAGATTATTGTCATATTCAGAAAGCATAAAAAGAAATATAAATTTAGTAATCCACCACAAATCCCTGAATCCGTAGGGTCAGAAATATCTGACATGTCAGATGTTTGAACAAAATAACTGAAAATTATTTAAATTCTGAATCATGATGCTACTGAAAAATATTTAAATGTTATGAAACAAAATTTAGCGAAGGCAACTTGACGACCGGTTTCCTCAATCCTTCAAATGTTACGAAGGGGCCGGAAACTTTTCCCCCCTTTTCATCTTAAGTTTCTAAAAACCCCCCTTTAAGTAACATTCCTATACAATAAGGATATTTTTCCAAATTGTTTTTGAGAAATCATTTTTGTGAAGCTTTTAGGAAAATTTAATGGTAAATAAGTTAAATCTCACCTTGCTCTTCTCCGGTGTCGGTGCCCCTTTCTAACACCACGAACTCCGCCCCAAACAAGGTCGGCGTTGTAACCTCCTTTTGCAAGTTGTTCTATGCCAAATAGCGAAAGGGAAAGGAAGAAGGAGGGAGGGGCATGTACATACTCCTCTCCAACTTCTGGTCGTCACCGGTGGTATGATCTAGCAGGTTTGGGATGTCAGAACTTGAGATCCAGCAAGGTCCCTGCCCTTCATAGGAGATTCACAACAGAGAGATTGTGAGAAGCAATGTGAAGAAAAATAAGAAAGAAGAAAAAATGGGGGAACATATAGGAGATTCATACATTGCAACTAGACATAAAACGAGCCACCATTCGTCAATACACGCGTTGGACTGCAATGGAAAGCTAAGAAATATAAGTTCTTAGAAAAATCAATGCGATGCAAGATATAGTATCTTTTAAAGGTTTAATAGATTCGACACATTTATTGAAGATAAGGATGCCCAAACCAGAGAAAATGGAGGTGCGAAATAGAATGGATGGTTTGTACAGGCATTTCCATTTCTCATATTTGAGCTATTCAATTATTACGTTTTTTTTCTGTTCTTGCATTGGCCTGAATTTAAAGATTTCTGCATATTGTACATTAACAACTGCAAAAGGCAAGAAAACAGAAAAACGGATGCGTCTGCCGGGAGTCGAACCCGGGTCTATTGCTTGGAAGGCAATTATCCTAACCGTTGGACTACAAACGCTTTGATGGCATTCATTGACTTTCATTTTTAATAACATGTTCTTCTTAGAGATAATCACTACCCTTCACTTGTGCATGGCTTGATCGTTACTCCGTGTGAACAACTTCAATCAGGGCAAAAGGACAATATCTCCTTGCCCGGGATGTAAACATCGCGAGCCACTGTATCCTTGACCAACAAACGGAAACTCACAATATCCATCGAGATATCTCCGTTGATCATCGACGTTCTGGGACCTTCGCACATTACAAAAGGCTGTACGAAATGAGACGCCGTACCAACTTCGCAAATGAACTTGCAAACAGCAACAAACAGTTAGACAGTTAGGTGCTTATATGCGTACCAACAAGTAAGCGATCCAATAAATTAACTGTGAAGTACTAGCATATGACGAAGCATCGAGATATACAACGAGATGTAAGCAAGATTACAGTAGTTGCAAGCGACTCATGATTGGAGCCTAGAGGATGCCATGCTGCATATGCAACAAACCAAATGTGGATGCGAGTAAGATCTTTCCCAAGTAAATGCTAGCTATTGATTGATTCATTCACCTAACTGTTGAACAGTGCATCATCCACGTACTTCACACCAGGTTCCAGACCAATCATACATCATATGGCTCACATGATATGAAATTCCATTCCATTTGCAGTTCTATTGCAATGGCTACTGACATTTGCAAGCCTTGATCTGTCTCTGGCTCCTCGAGAACAAAGACGAGACCTTAGACCCATCTTGCTACAAAAAGAGAACTCGAGTTCTAGAGCTTTCATTTAATTACAACCTACAATCAACCAGTGATCTGACCTTTGTGATTGGAGGAGCACAAGAAGGTCTGGCAAGAAGAACATGATTGAGAGAAAAATCATGTTTTCGATGCAACGTTTCTTCCCTTGTCAAAGCTAAAGTGAAAAGATTTTCACAATTCTCCAGCCTTGGCACATGGTTTCCACGCTATTTTTAGACAGCAACAGACCATAACTTCTGCTATTGACCAAGAAATCAGATCAGTGACCACACGTTGTCAAGCATTTTAATCGAATTCAAGAAGAAAATACAGCTTCATCCCTTAATGAAAACCATTGAACTCTACACCAAGAGACTAAAATTCACACCACCCATCGCTTGATTGACGGTCTGGATTCTGGCATCACAAATGTTGCTGAAACCTGGACCCATCAACTCTGAGAGATGGACTTGTAAGCGCGAAAACGACTAGCTAGTATGCCAGCTTGAGATGATTATACCTTCCAGACCATATAACTGCTTAAAGAAAGCTATAGGCACATGACAAACCAGAAAAAATCCAATATATATGTACAGTACAAGTACAACAAAGTGAATAGTCGCCTCAAGTAACACAAACATCCAAACCATGATCACAGAGCTGAAGCGATGCATCAATGAACGCGATAAATGTTTTCAGACCATGTACAATGTACAATGTATAGCAGTATGCTGATGCATCTCTTCAGCTCTGTGAATTATTTGCGCAAAACAGATCACCTTACTATGACATGAACTGGATTACAGTCCAAACAAGCTAATCAATCAAGAAGATTCCTTTAATTACGGTCCAAACAAGCCTGCTCATGAAAATCTCAAGTGCTGAGATACTAATAAGAAGTCCATCGCTATTCATAGCCATTACATGTCATGATCATCTCAAAGAGATATAATCAATAGTAAATGCAACATAATCAAGTTATCACAGGACAAAGTAAATCAGGTGTCAGCAATTCTTACTACTTGGTTAATTAAATATTATATAATTTGAAGACGATAAGGGTAATGCAAGCAAATAGATGTGCAAAGATGAATATTCCCTGGCTAACTGCAAATCTGAAGCAGCATAAGAAACTTGGAGATAACCAGATTCTCATTATTGTGACATGAAACATGTTATGACAAAAACAGATTGATGAGTAAAGAAAATTCCAACACTAATAACAAATCCATGATTATCTCAACATTTGCTGGCGCCATGCAAGGTTAGTTGAGATGTAAACAAGATTCTCTAAGTTAATGCTAGTTAATGATCACTTGATTGATGTCAGAACTTGTGGAACAATTAGCAACCAGCTGTTGAGCAGTCCTTTAGGTTTGATCATTAATGAACTTCACACAAGGTCCCCGCCCATCATCTTTAACATCCTCATGTCATAATCACACATCACCTGAATCATGTCAGCATGTCGATAATGTTATGTCAGTAGCACAAGTTTCTCGAGCAAATATTTTCCCCTGCTCCCTGCCTTGATAAAATGAATCACATGTTCCGTGGTTAACAGCAGCAACGAAGGGCCACCAAACAACATGAAACATGCATCTGATAGCCACGTGAATTTTTCCACATATAAAGAGCGACCAAATACTATGCACACATCAGATGGCGGAGCCTCTATGCTCCAACCCTAGAGAACTAAACAAATTTAGAGCACAAATGAGGAGGCTTCGACTACCGGGCGGAGCCAGGTCTAGGCCAATCAGGGCTCCTGGCTGTGCAAAATTTTCACTAGGTGTAATTACCCACCACAGGAGTGCTGTAAGATTTCTTTTTCAAATCCATTGAGGCGGTAAAGCATGCATTTTACATTCATCATGGCATGTACTCATCAAATATTTGCTGAGACACATAAGCTCAGTTCAACAATGGTTGTATTTTGAGCTCATAAATTATATTACAGCATGTAAACTTTTTATTTTCTTGGCACATTAAGACAAGGGATATACTCAGAAAAACAGATGCATTAAAAAGAAGGCATCTATTATAACTCTACACAGAGTGACAGATATACCTATCTCGTTATCATAATATAGGTTCATGGCACCAAGAGAAGCACCTAACTGAAGTTACCTCATCATACAGACACAGGTGGCTACTTGTATAGAAACTAAAATATAAAAATAGACTTGAACTAAATGAAAACCGCGCACTAATGCTACCGCAATACCTTCTCCACTGCATACTTCTTCGCCTTCAACTTCCTGTTCCTTCTTCTAGTATCTTCATACTTGCCCTGATTAGCTTCATCAACAAAAATAATTTCAGGTTCATCACCGCCTTCAACATCATCGTCATTAAAATCACCAGACTCTAGTTCATTCCTGGCATCCAATTCATCCTCCTCGACCTCCTCCTGCTCCTCCTCGACATCTTCATCATATTCTTCATATTCATCATCCATATACTGTTGCGCTCGCAGAGCGTGGAACTCCGGTGGAGGAGGGCAGTCTTCAGTAATTGCTTCATCTCTCTTCATAACGAGGTGTCTGATGATCCTTTCATCCTTATCTAGCAAGGTCTTGAAATCATTAATGTATCTTGACTCTATCTCAAAGTTCATTAAGATGTAGTTAGCATGTGTTGCTTTCTTTATTTTGTAAGCAGGGTAATGCAAGCAAATACATGTGCAAAGATGAATATTCCCTGGCTAACTTTGCAAATCTGAAGCAGCATAAGAAACTTGGAGATAACCAGATGCTCATTATTGTGACATGAAACATGTTATGACAAAAACAGACTGATGAGTAAAGAAAATTCCAACACTAATAACAAATCCATGATTATCTCAACATTTGCTGGCGTCATGCAAGGTTAGTTGAGATGTAAACAAGATTCTTTAAGTTAATGCTAGTTAATGATCAATTGATTGATGTCAGAATTTGTGGAACAATTAGCAACCAGCTGTTGAACAGTCCTTTAGGTTTGATCATTAATGAACTTCACACAAGGTTCCTGCCCATCATCTTTAACATCCTCATGTCGTAATCACACATGACCTGAATCATGTCAGCATGTCGATAATGTTATGTCAGTAGCACAGGTTTCTCGAGCAAATAAAACAAAACATTTTCCCCTGCTCCCTGCCTTGATAAAATGAATCACATGTTCCGTGGTTAACAGCAGCAACGAAGGGCCACCAAACAACATGAAACATGCATCTGATAGCCACGTGAATTTTTCCACATATAAAGAGCGACCAAATACTATGCACACATCAGATGGCGGAGCCTCTATGCTCCAACCCTAGAGAACTAAACAAATTTAGAGCACAAATGAGGAGGCTTCGACTACCGGGCGGAGCCAGGTCTAGGCCAATCAGGGCTCCTGGCTGTGCAAAATTTTCACTAGGTGTAATTACCCACCACAGGAGTGCTGTAAGATTTCTTTTTCAAATCCATTGAGGCGGTAAAGCATGCATTTTACATTCATCATGGCATGTACTCATCAAATATTTGCTGAGACACATAAGCTCAGTTCAACAATGGTTGTATTTTGAGCTCATAAATTATATTACAGCATGTAAACTTTTTATTTTCTTGGCACATTAAGACAAGGGATATACTCAGAAAAACAGATGCATTAAAAAGAAGGCATCTATTATAACTCTACACAGAGTGACAGATATACCTATCTCGTTATCATAATATAGGTTCATGGCACCAAGAGAAGCACCTAACTGAAGTTACCTCATCATACAGACACAGGTGGCTACTTGTATAGAAACTAAAATATAAAAATAGACTTGAATTAAATGAAAACCGCGCACTAAAGCTACCTCAATACCTTCTCCACTGCATACTTCTTCGCCTTCAGCTTCCTGTTCCTTCTTCTAGTATCTTCATACTTACCCTGATTAGCTTCATCAACAAAAATAATTTCAGGTTCATCACCGCCTTCAACATCATCGTCATTAAAATCACCAGACTCTAGTTCATTCCTGGCATCCAATTCATCCTCCTCTGCCTCCTCCTGCTCCTCTTCGACATCTTCATCATATTCTTCATATTCATCATCCATATACTGTTGCGCTCGCAGAGCGTGGAACTCCGGTGGAGGAGGGCAGTCTTCAGTAATTGCTTCATCTCTCTTCATAACGAGGTGTCTGATGATCCTTTCATCCTTATCTAGCAAGGTCTTGAAATCATTAATGTATCTTGACTCTATCTCAAAGTTCATTAAGATGTAGTTAGCATGTGTTGCTTTCTTTATTTTGTAAGCAAGTCTGCGCAGTCCCCAATTGTTGAGCCTCCATATCCTTCCTTTCTTCTGTCTGACAAAATCTGAAGAGAACAAATAGCATTGTTTATATCAACTATTCAGCACAGCAGTGTAGCTATCGACTAATCCAGAAACATGCAATAAATATATTTTTAGTCACAAAGAGAATACATTGAACCTCAAAGCAATTAAAAGGAATAGAGAAACAGCATTTTCCTTCCTGCCACTGAGATTGCACTAAGAAATTGGGGGAAAAAGAATTGAAGCAAGAGCAATCAGAAAGGCAGTCGTAACTCGTAAGTTTAGCAGGAAATGACTCCAGGCGTACATTTGTTTGCCTTGAGACGACAAACACAATTAGAGAGTTTCATTTGAACAAGGAATCTCCATCATGCTAAAATGATTTCCAGATGTATATGTGCTGAACAGGTACTGAGAGATGTACCTTGCATTTTTGATACAACCTCTTCAACCTCTTCGACGCGGTCCTCATGAATTAGGTAAACTACTTCATAGTGTCGCACTGTAAAAGAATAAAGTCCATGCTGAACTTAGACAGCCACATGCAAATGACAAGGCAAGTGATGCGAAATGCAATCATACACAAAATGTAAAAGGTATCTTCAAAAAAGAAGAATAAAAACATAGCTTACTTCTTTTCAGATTTAAATCACTCTCTAGCTGAATGTTCAGAAATTCGTACAGCTTTTCTGTAAAAAGAAACGGGGAAAAAATTAGACAGACCAAATATTTCAACAAGTGATGAAAGGATTTAACATGAATATCTCAATAACAAACACTATAGTACAGAAATAAATCTCACCTTCATCTGCATTAGCAAATTCTGGTGACACTTGACCATCCTCTCTCACCGTTTTCTGCAAAACAACCAACATAGGATAGTTATATGTTTCAAATCCTATTCAACTTTCTTAGAAAACATCGTGAGCTATATGCTATTTTAAGTTGAAACAAGAAGATTTTGTTCTTCCATTTTAGAATTCAGTAAAAGATGACAACACATTGGCCTCATTTTAGCATGGTTTAGAAAATAAGGAAAAAGCAGCTTTTACACCTTCCATGGTGTTCCCTTCCTCCCTTCTTTGTTTTATTCCAAAACACCTCTACTAGCTGTTTAGGGTATCAGTCTACTCCGACTTACTGTGTAGTTGTAGTAGTTATTGTTGTTTAATATATTAGTTAGTCCTTTCTATTCCACACAGTTTATAATGTTCCCCTCCCAAAGCTTCAAAAAAACTACTGTTCCACCGAACAACTGCCTAATTGTGAGGCTATTTATTGCTAGCTCATCCCTATAGCTAGCACAGACCTTGTGCAAAGTGCATAATTTCATTTTTATTTTCCCTCCAGTAGCTTTGTTTGAGTGACTACTGCAAGCAGTTGATTTCAAGTAAATATGCAAATAGCTTCATTGTTCATTGGCAATGGCTTCAGGCCTCTCCATATTTTTCAGGTCCACACTCATGAGCCAGTCACACAAGCACAACCATACAGCACTGACTCTAAAATCCACAGAAAGAGCACGTGTGCATCACTAACGCCAGGTTCCTCCGAGCTCCGACTATTGCCCATCTAATCTCAATTTTGTAATAAAATTGCACATTCAATTCATCCAATTATCTAACAGAAGCAGAGAAACAACTATGTCATGCTCCGCATAGCTCGGTCTTATCACTTAACAAGAAGCATAATACTAGCACATAGGAGCAGGACGCGGAGAAAGGCCGCACCTTCCTGAGCAGGACGGCCTCGGGGAACGTTCCGGTGGCCTCTCCGTCCTTGGGCGCGAAGCTATGCGTGTCCGCCCTCTCCTCCGCCTCCCCGTGCTCCCCCCTACCCCTCCGCTTCTTGGCCCCCACTGCCACTGCCCGCCGCCGCCTCACGCCTGTGCCGACGGCGAGGCACCAGGAATGCACGCGCAGATGAAGAGGCGGCGGATATGGCGCCAGAAGGGAGAGCGCCCGCGGCAAGGCGGCAGCCTCCATGAGCGAGTAGCCGGAGACGACGGAGCGCGAGGTTCTTGCCGGGAGGTTTTGCGGGGACGCGGAGCGAAATGCGGGCGGGGAGAAGGATAAGGTGTTAAGTGGGCCGGACCTTTACGTTTAACGGCCCGAGCTCGTGGCTGGGCCTGATATCTATCCTAGGCCGGCCCAACCTCTTGTTAAATTGTGAAAGGCCTGGTTGCCTCCTCGTCGCCTTCGTTCTCCTCCCGTCTCGCCGCCGCAGCTAGGGTTCTGCCATGGACGCGACGCCGCAGCACCAGCGAGGTGGCGGAAGCGGGAACGGAGATCGCTATGGCGTGCTTCTCTACTACAAGTACGCGGAGGTCCCCGATGCCGCGGCGCTCGCCGCGTTCTACGAGGCACACTGCAGCGAGCTCGCACTCGTCGGCCGTGTTCGCGTCGGCCCCGATGGTGTCAACGCCACGGTGAGCACCCTCTGTCCCTTGTTTGTTCTTCAAAATTAAATATCACGCTGTTAGAGGAAGATCAAGCTCTGCTGTGCTTGTAAGGTTCGTCAATGTGAAAGTATTGTTAGTGACCTCGCCGTTTGGTGTTTGTAGCTCGGCGGCAGGATGTCAGCGCTGGATAAGCACATCGCGGAGATGAGCTCCAACAGCCTGTTCGAGGGCACGGACTTCAAGCTGGCCTCCTGCGAGGACCCGGTCGACGAGAGGGTCGCCAGGGAGTGTGGCTTCACCTCACTCTCTGTGCGCGTCGTGAAGGTACCTTGTCTCCCCAGCGGAATAATTTCGCCATTCAATACTGCCAACCATTAGAGTGAGCTTTGAATTGTTTCTGCATTTGCAGGAACTGGTTACTCTGTGTTGCAACCCAACTGCAGCGCCACCAAAGATTTCGAGAGCTGGGAGACATTTGTCAGCAGCTGAGTTCCACTCGGTGTTGCAGAATGTTGGTTAGTGTATTTTCAATTCGGAACCTTTCAATATTTGTCCGGGCTTAGAAATGAATCCAAATTGCTAAGTTGGCTACTCTTTTAGCACAATCTAATTGTGAAGACGAGTCACCTGCGGAAAAGAATGAAGTGGTCGTATTGGATGCAAGGAATGTGTATGAGACACGAATCGGCAAGTTCAATGTTCCAAATGTGGAGACATTAGATCCAGAAATCCGGCAATACAGTGACCTGCCCTCGGTTCGAGGGCACGGACTTCAAGCTGGCCTCCTGCGAGGACCCGGTCGACGAGAGGGTCGCCAGGGAGTGTGGCTTCACCTCACTCTCTGTGCGCGTCGTGAAGGTACCTTGTCTCCCCAGCGGAATAATTTCGCCATTCAATACTGCCAACCATTAGAGTGAGCTTTGAATTGTCACTGCATTGGCAGGAATTGGTTACTTTGTGTTGCAACCCAACAGCGTCGCCACCGGAGATTTCGAGAGCTGGGAGACATTTGTCAGCAGCTGAGTTCCACTCGGTGTTGCAGAATGTTGGTTAGTGTATTTTCAATTCGGAACCTTTCAATATTTGTCCGGGCTTAGAAATGAATCCAAATTGCTAAGTTGGCTACTCTTTTAGCACAATCTAATTGTGAAGACGAGTCACCTGCGGAAAAGAATGAAGTGGTCGTATTGGATGCAAGGAATGTGTATGAGACACGAATCGGCAAGTTCAATGTTCCAAATGTGGAGACATTAGATCCGGAAATCCGGCAATACAGTGACCTGCCCTCATGGATAGACGAGCATACTGAGAAGCTCCGTGGCAAGTCAATACTGATGTATGTTTGATTTAACCTTTAATTAGTCTGATGCATTTGGCAAGCAAGTAACATAGCTAACTTGGTATTTACAGGTACTGCACAGGAGGTATACGCTGTGAGATGGCATCAGCATATATTCGCTCAAAAGGTGAAGGCTTTGAAAACGTTTTTCAGGTAAACTGCAACCCGTCGAAAGATTTTCCTTTGATCTCTATTTGTGACCCTGTCTGTGTAGTTTCCATCGTTTATGACAGTTTCTTGTTATCTCTGTTTCAGCTATATGGTGGCATTCAGAGATATCTGGAACAATACCCAGATGGTGGCTATTTTGATGGAAAGAATTTTGTATTTGACCATAGGTACCAAGTGACCTAAGTCTGATTACACTCGCATTAAAGCTAAACTGTCCCTTAACCACTTCATCAATTTCGTATCCTAAGACTTGATACTATGCCATGTGACAGAATCTCAGTGGGAAGCCGAAAAGAAAATATGCTTGGAACTTGTTTGATATGCAATTCTTCCTATGATGACTATTCATTTCGGTGCCGTTGCAGCCATTGCAGAATGTTGGTCTTGGTCTGCCCTACATGTCAGGTCTTGGATACGATATTTATGGTTCACTTTTGAAGAAATTCTTGCTGATTGTAATTGTTGATTTATGCCTTTTGTTATATGCTCCAATCCATAGAATTTATGCACTAAATCCTATTATTTAATTCTCCAGGATTCTACCAAGGAATATACATGCGAGATATGCCAGAAGAATGGAAAACACTCCTGCCAAATGTCACCTAGTCAAGACTCTGAAAAAAATATTGGGCTAACTGAATCTTCTGGCTTTGAGAAAATATCAATAAAAAATCACTTTGCAACCTCTGAATTACCAAGGAGTAATGGTAAGGTCTGTATCAGTTTACATTTATATTCCCTTGACTTTAGATTATTTACGATTATATCGTGCATTCAATGATTTTTGAGAGCTAAAAGGTTGGGCTTGAACGAGACCACAAAACAAAATGCTAGATTCAGTAACCACAAGATCAGTTCTAGCCTCATAAGACATACCCGTCAATTCTGCAGTAGTATTAACTTAGTTCTTAGTTGCATGTGGTTCAATTCAAATCCAATTACTTAGTGTTCATCTAATCATTTTTGCTCAATCATTCTGAACTATAAAACATGCACTTTGTTCAAACTGCCTCTGTATGTTTTACTCATTAAGGTTTACCTTCCTCTAACTTGTAGGAATGTATCGTGCAGGTAATGAGCAGCTGAAAAAGTTGAAGATCCTCTGCTTGCATGGTTTCCGTCAGAACGCATCCAATTTTAAAGGGAGAACGTCAGCACTTGCCAAAAAGCTGAAGCATATAGCCGAGCTTGTCTTTATCGATGCCCCTCACGAGCTTTCCTTTGTGTACCAACCAATTGCAGTCCAGGGCTCTGACGCTCCTTCACCTCCATCTGTGACAGCAAAAAGAAAATTTGCATGGCTCATTGCTCCAAACTCTAGCTGCAACACCAAGCAAGATTGGAAGGCCGTAGATGTGCCATTTGATCCTCTTCAGTATCAGCAGCAAACTGAAGGCTTTGAGGAATCATATACCTACCTTGAGAATGCAATTTCTCAGATGGGAAGCTTCGATGGGATTCTTGGTTTCTCTCAGGGTGCAGCAATGGCTGCCTTATTCTGCAGGCAGCAGCAGAACACCTATGGCACTCCGAAGTTCAGGTTTGGGGTATTCTGCTCTGGATATCCAGCACCCGTTGGCGATTTCGACAGAGAACCAATCAAGCTCCCCTCACTCCATTGTTTCGGCAATGGGGAAGGTCATGACAGGCAGATAGCAAACAGAGCAAGCATTGAGCTTGCTGATCTGTTTGCTCAGGATTGTTGCTCCATTGTCGAGCATGATATGGGCCACATAATACCTACTCGGTCACCCTACATTGATCTAATAAAGAATTTTCTTTCCAATTTCCAATGAAATGTAGCTTGCGAGTGACTGTATTCTGTTGTATGTCGTAATTGTAACATACTTCGGCAATCTCTTTGGATTGTAGGTGCATTCTGGATGGCATTTTCCCTGTTTTTATGTAGCTTGTGAATTTGCAATTGCATTCGGTGATATATAAGAAAGAGACTTCTATGCTTCTGATTTTGAGCGTTGAATCCCTTTGACACCAAAATTATAGTTTCGTACTTTGGACTCTCTCCAAGTTACTTATGATTTGTCAGATTTTGAACAAATACCTGTAGAATTTCATAATCGTCCCGGAAACTTGACTTGTGCCTTCCAAACCTTAAGTGGTTTTATGGAGATGTGTTTAAAGAAAGAAAACATCATATTTTTAACTCCTATCATATTTCAACATATGAGATCAGAGTATGAGATACGATATAAGTTAAAGTATGATGGTTTCTTAAAACAAGATTCTAAATTATTGGTGGGTTTGTGACTATAAAAGTTATACTTTTGGTGGGTTTGTGAATTTTACTCTAACATTTTAGATTTATGCAAGGCTTTGCAAACAAATGAAGTTTTAAAATGTGTAATTAGCATTTTATATTTTCAACCTTAATATAGGGCCAATACTAAGTTGTGTCATACAAGAAAAGTATGGACAGATTCAACAAAAAAGAAAAAAAAATCAAAATTGTAAAACCAGGGGGGCAAATATCCGCGTTGACGGCCATCCTCCCGGTACACGTTGGACGGCTAGGATGACTCCAAGGTTAGGGAGGAGAAAAGCGGCGAGAAGAACAAACGCAAGAACTCTACCCGAAGGTTTAGGCTGCAGGCTGCCGCCATGGCCATGGCGGCGCGATTGCTGCGGAGAACGCTGCAAGCAAACGAGGTAACTAATCCTCGAAGCAGCCAACTCCCATGGTTTCTTCTATCCTTTCCTTTCCCCCTTGTTGGTTTCTCTGTGGGGATCATTGCGACGCCTGAGCTAATTTCGACGTGAGAAGGCCGCTGGGATGCGCAGATTGCATCGACTTATTGGGTTGGATGAGAAGGTGCTCAAAGATTCGGTTGCTTGTTTGTACTCTTTACGTGCTGTTTTGGTAGTATACGCGGGGTCGTAGGATTGGATTGCATCCGAGCAGCTTGAAATTGGCATCTGGAGGTAGTTCCTTTGAGGACCAGTTGCATGCTTCGGCGTAAAGGAGGGAGCTTTTAGCTCTTTGAGCTCCTGCGCTTAGAACTCTTTGCTGGATAGGTAGTAGCTTAATGGACTCGATATAAGTGGGGGTTGGCAGGTGGGTTCTTCCTTTTAAACAGGCACTTTTGTCAGATTAATTATCCATGAGAAGTCCACTGTAGCCTGTGGATTGCCTGTTTCTGTATGCTTCCGAATTTGAATCATGAATTGTTTTTCTAGTTTACATTGATTGGACAATCGGGATGCATGTGTGTAGTGTTGTTAAGAGGATGCTGTTAGCTTTTTTTTTCCGCTGAAAAAGGGAATGTGCTATATTTGTCCTCTTTGGTGGCTTTGTCTGCATTTCTAATGAAAGAATCAACATACTGTTCTGAAGTTCACTTACTGAGTCACAACACGTAACCTTTTTTTGGTTCACTTCACTCTTTGTGAACTTAATTCCAGTAGTTAGATGGCATTGTCATTACAGAAATACCTTTGACACTAGTTCGTTTCTTCAATTGTTGTGTATCTGGATATTGATCTGTCCCTTTGTTACAAGTGTACACAGGTAGGATCTCGACTTTTGTCTGCTTCTTGTGGTTTGGTTCGGCAAGCCGCATACGGCACTGGAGGAATAGTCGATGTCGGCCAACCAACGCCCCAGTCTCATCCTGAGGTAGTATTTCTTTCTTCTACTGAATCAATGCTACTACAGGTTCTGCTGCCGAACTTTGCTGCCATATTCGTATGCAATGTCCTTTTGTACTTTTTTCGTATTTAAATTGCTTAGTCCCATTTTGTTTCTATGGATACGTAGTGGTAGCTAGTTCCAAGTTCCCAAGTGCGTCTAAGGTCTCTGATCTCTACATGATGTATCATGTTGCCTGTTATTCCAGTTTCATTTTCTATATTTAGGCAATGCAACTCAGCCTGCATGCACACTTGCTTTTGTTGTTATGAAAAGTAGAGTTTGATGTGAGACTGAGAGGCCCTGCATTGCACCAGGGAAACATAAAAGAATATCTAACATAGTAACCTTTCCATTTCTCTGCACTTCAAAAAAGATCATTTATCGAATGTGAAGGTCATGCGAACCAGTTAATTTTCAAATTTAGCCATAATACCTCATATGGCCTCATACCGAGAAGTTGAAGTTGGGGCAGAGGTTTGTCCTTGTGGATTCTGATTTTTGTATAGGCTCATAAATATACATTTACAACTTCACTATCCATTAGATAAATTGTAAAGCAAACTGAACCAGCTTATAAGCTGCAAGAACAATAATCCGGTATGTAATGGCTATCACTATACCAAGTAGACCACCTGGTCATCCACTGAAATACACTTCTCTGTCTCAATTTGTTTATGCTTTACTCTTTTGTAATCGTATCTGTAAATTTATTTCCTTGTATGTGTTTTCTTAAACATTGTAACACCATGAGCCAGTTATTAGCTGATGGAGAGATCACACCAGGCATCTCAAGTGAGGAGTACATCTCGAGAAGAAAAAGGCTCTTGGAGGTTATGCCGGAAAAGAGCTTGGCCATTATTGCCTCTGCGGATCAGCAGATGATGACTGATGTAGTGCCATATCCATTCAGACAGAGTGGTGATTACCTGTACATTACAGGTTGTACACAACCCGGTGGTGTAGCGGTTTTGAGTGAAGAAACTGGATTGTGTATGTTCATGCCAGAAACAGACAAGGAGGTACTAAGCTCTTATTCTGATACCTTTTCTAGGTAAACCGCACAATTCTAATTAAGGTGTTATTGTGCTAGGATGTAGTTTGGCAAGGTCAGACTGTTGGAGTTGAGGCAGCCATTGATTTCTTTAAAGCGGATAAAGCATTTCCACTTAGTCAGTTGCAAAAGGTACTCCATCACTTCTGTTGCTAGTTAATTCCTCCGACTAACGATACTCCCTCCGTTCTTTTTTATATGACGCCCATTTAGCACAAATTTGAGCAAATGGGCGTTATATAAAAAAGAACGGAGGGAGTATTACTTTATTAACTGCCAATTACTGAATTTTCCACCACTAACACCACTGCTACTAAAATGCAGGTCCTTCCTGACATGATCGAACAGTCAAAGGCGGTGTATCACAATGTAAAGACATCGTCGTCGTCTTATAAGAATTTGGATGCCTTCCGAAGGGCATCACTCAACAAGAAAGTAAAAGATCTTGCACATTACACCGATGAATTGCGATGGGTCAAATCAAAATCAGAAGTTAAATTGATGAGGGAATCAGCCTCTATTGTTTCTCAGGTATTTTGATAAATCTTTATTATGTGTCACTAGGCTTCAGGAGATAGTCTTACTTTCTCATTTCAATCTTCTATTGTAGAAGAATTCATGACATTTGTTAGATATATTTCTCTACCAGAACATTAGTCTTGCTGGCAGATATTTTTTAAAAACATTTGTTTCGAGTTTTTCTGGTTGCGGAAGGAGTATAGTTAATATTTTAGGTGGGTTATGAGGGTTCGATGTGGGCAATTCACTGCTAGAGTTCTAGAGGGGGACGCAAGGCACCTTTAGTTAATGTGTTGCCCTTTATGGTTTGGTAAACCCAAAGAGCACAGTTCGCCAACGAAAGTTCTCCTACTTTAGGTGTATAAAACATCTGTGCATACCTACATCATCTTGCACATATATTCCTGTCTCCTAGCTGGCTCTATAATTCAGGTTCATGTGCTTCATTGGTTGGGCTTCTACCAAAAGCCTACTGAAAATAGTTCTATTTATATAGTGCATCTATAATGTACAGTTCAAGTAGATACTGGCAGTATGCAAGGCACAAGATACAAGAAATCTAACACAAAACCAAGTGGCTGACTTTATACTAGACATGTAGTATTAATGGTTGGCTTATGTTTGCCACAAATTGATTTATTCACAGTACTGACTTATTGTCTCCATTTGTCCAGTCTCTTTTACAAACAATGTTGCTATCAAGGACCCACAGGGAGGAAAGCCAGTTGGCAGCTAAGATCGAATATGAATGCAAAATGAGAGGTGCTCAAAGAATGGCGTAAGCACTCTGTTCCTCATTAAATATTCTTCTTATCAATTCATTTGTTAATTTGATAGCTGAGCTTAATTCACATTGGTGGACCAACGAACTCATTATTTTTTTTCTTGGTGGAGCAAAATACTAGTAGTTGCAAAAGGATTTACTGTTTGCTTTGTTCCCGTATTTTAGGTTCCATCCTGTAGTTGGTGGAGGAGCCAATGGTAGTGTTATACACTATTCAAGAAACGATAGGAAGGTAAAGAGTTCATTTCTCTTGTTGGCCCATTTCACATCTCAGAGCTGTTTTCTTGTAGAGTTAATGCAGCTGTTTGACAGATCAAAACAGGTGACCTTCTGCTCATGGATGTTGGCTGTGAGTATCATGGCTACCTCAGTGACCTGACTCGGACGTGGTCACCCTCTGGCAGGTTTTCTCCTGCTCAGGTAGCTCCTCTAGCTTTTACTGTCCTGCACACTGTTTTTATGCAACAGAAAAAAATGTTCTTTATTTTTTTTCTCAAGAGTAGAGCTCAGAGTTTTGATCTTCACCTTGACCCCAGGAAGAACTGTACAGCTTGATACTGGAGACAAACAAGGAATGCATAAAGCTTTGCAAACCAGGCGCAAGCATTCGTGAAATACATGATCACTCAGTACGTCTTCAGTCTCGATTCTAACATTTCGTTCATAGTGCTCCATGTCACGAAACTTTTTCGGAGGATCCTCACCTCAAAATCTTTCTTCACACGCAGGTTAAGATGCTGATAAAGGGGTTCCAGGAGCTCGGGATCCTAGAGAAGGGAAAATCCGTCCAGTACAATTACCTGAATCCAACCGCGATAGGTTTGACACTCCCATGTCCTCGCGATTAGATTTGCTCTTGAATGCAGGGATCTGGCGCCCTGGGGGACCAAACGTAAGTAACTCCTTTTGTGTCCCGGATTCCAGGTCACTCGTTAGGCATGGACATTCATGACTCCGTGTCACTCCCCAGCGACAAACCCTTGGAGCCGGGCGTCGTAAGTTGCCAATGATCTCTGCTCTCCCGCCTCCTCCTCCCTTACTCTAATGAACTTTTTGTTTTGAGAACATGCTTCGCTTTATTGGATTGGATCTGCTTAGAGTGATGAATGAATGATCCAACTGGCCTCCGTCTGGTACCCCATCAGAGCCCAACAGTTGCTTGTTATAGAATCTCAGGCTGTTATACTGTTACGCATCCATATTTAGCAACTACTAGTACAAGCCCCAGTTAATGAGTCCATTTCCGGAACCATGCGTTTCATACTGATTCACTGTTCCAACAAGCTGTTTGCTGGATCGCCCACAAATATGACTGATTGATCTCAGCAGGCCCTTCTTTGTGTCCAGCGCGGCTGCTGACAGAGGGTTGTGTTCCATGTGCGTACAGGTCATCACGATCGAGCCCGGGGTTTACATCCCGCCGTCCCCGATCCTGAACGAGAAGGCGCCGGCGCGGTTCCGCGGCATGGGCATCCGCATCGAGGACGAGGTCCTCGTCACCGAGACCGGCCACGAGGTACGTCCTATACTGTAGCTAGTATCAGTGGTCGTGGTTCTGTTGGCTCTCCTCATCTGCTGCCACGGGCTTTGGGTTGGGTGTTGGTGTCGGGGACGGTGAACGTTGCCGTCGGGGGCGTTGTGATGGCGGTGGCTGATGTGGTTGCGCGTGGTGCTTGTTCTCGTTGGCAGGTGCTGACGGCGTCGGTGCCCAAGGAGGTCGCCCACTTGACCACGCTGATGAGCATGGGTGGTGGTGGTGGCGACGCTGCCGCGGTGGACGCCCATGAGTGAGGCTCGTGGTGATGGCCAGAGAGACGGATGGATGGGCGCATCGCATTCAAAGCTTCCAGTCGAGGTTGGAGGAGCCACGCTCTGCTCTGCTCCGGCCACACATGTACACTTGGGACGGGACGGGCGCGCGGTGATGATGATGAGCTTTACACGAGACCACCACCACGATGTACCCTTGTGCTGGTATATGAACCGTGGAGAATTCGTTCAGTTTGAGCTGTCACTGTAAACAATAGACGGGCATAAAAAACGAAAAGTTGTTTGGTTCTGGTTCGTTTGTTCACGGGGAAAGTGGTTTGTGCAAGTTTCGGCCGGGGTGCGGGAGCAGCACGAAGGCCACGTTTGCGCGCGTCACCACCGTGCGTCCCGGCCCGAGCTGTGTGTTTCTCGCATCGCACGCACGGTTAAGCGTCGTCGTCAGGTGGTAGTAGTCGATGGTTGGGTCGGTTCTAGTGGTGGTTCGCCAGCCGAAAGGAACGCGGAGCTGCTGCCGTGACCACGCGGGCGAGAGTTAACCGTCGTCGTCGTCATGCTGCTGGCTGCTACGGCCGCCGAGCGCGATCCAGCATGGCACCGGAACACGGGTGGAACAGCGAGGCCGCCATGAATGCGGTTCGTTCCCGTGGCCCGTTGCGAGGAGAGGAGGCGGCCATGCATGACATAGGAGACGGACGTTCGCGCGTGTTTCGACTCGGACGACGTACTACGTCCAAGGCGGTCTGGAAAGAAAACGGGAAAGTTGCAGCGGACGGACGCGGGTGCCGTGTCCGTGCTGCCTGCCCATGTCGCCCTGCTGACTTGAATGCGGCGGCACTGCACGGGGGAGAGGGAGGGGGGAAGACGCGTCGTCCGGTCGGCACGCACAGTGCCTTGCCTGCCGCCCCCGACGAGCGGCCAACGGCCCTCCTCCCCCTCCTCCGCGTCCCGGCCGGCAGAGCACTAGTGCGGGCACATGGCCGCATGCATGCATGCATGCATGGTCCACGACGCTAGCCGTGGCAGCATTGCTGTGAAGAAAGTGTTTAAGCCGCCGCGTGCCGTGCCGGCACAAGTGTACCCTGACCGGAACGTTTTGACCGTCTCCTACCTCCACTCCACCCCGCCCGTATTTGAATCCTCTGAACCGCAGCGTGGCATGGGCCACATTGTTAGCAGTAGGGAGGAAGAAGCAGAGGAAGACTTGAGGAAGGGGAAGAAGGAGATGGGGACGGAGAGATATATTGTATTCTCGCAATTGTTTTGTTTACAAATGATTGATACCCATGCTCTCACCACTCTCTATCTTATATAGCTATCACTCACTCACGGATCCATTCTGGGCCGGAAGTCTTGACGCTGGGCTTTCGCTCCCTTTTTCCGCGTCGTCTGATAGTCGTTGCGGAAATCCTCTTTGACGCTCACACTTGGTGCCGGACCTACAACAGTAACCGGTCTAACACGCATGGCACAGCCATGGCGCCGGCCGTGCACTGCCATGCCCTGCTGCTCCCCTTCAACCCCACTGCCTCGCATTTAACACACTCGCAGCATCTAGCAGCTTCAACGTCGTCCGGATGCGGCAGGAACGGTCCGGATCCTTCCGGCCACGCCGCGTCCACGGCCGGCCGACGTCTGGTGACTGGTGAGGACTGAGGAGAGTGACAGACAACACCGCTGATGTGAGCGGTTGATTCGATTCCTTGCTCTGTTCCTCCCTTCTTTTCTTCACCCTTCACTCTCGGACCAGGGAGTTTAATGCAGGGCAGGGGTGGTTGAAGCGCTCGTGGTTGGGGCAGGGGACTGTCAGGATTTGCGTCGTCCTGTGCGGGCGACAGGGTGCGTTCGAAACAGCGCGAGCGCCGCAGAGCAGAGCAGGTCAAAGGACTCATCATCAGAGCGGCTGCTTCCTGCCCCGTCCGTTCATGGCGTCGCCGTCTGTTCCAAAACAGCCGTCTGCGCAGGAGGGCGGCGGTGATGGTCCTGATGGAAGGAAGACCAGTCAACGTTCAAACTTTGATTGAGCTTACTAGTATTTTCTTCCAAGAATTGCTTTGAACTTGCACAAGAACACAAATCTGTGTATAGGTTAATGCTGACTATAGGTTTGTTAGTTCCAAACATGATACTACTACTAGATCTTGCACTACTACTAGATCTTGCACACAATCTGTGTGTGTTTCCAAAGGACGAATCCGAGTACTGACCCGGACGGTCGACATGCGCTTCCGAAACAGTGTCACCCAGCAGTAGCGTCTCCTGCTCATTGACGCTCAACCGCTCACCGAGAACAGCGAGAGAGGAGTGATTATGATGTACCTCCACATTATGCTGCGCACCGGCCTCCATCGCTCTCCTCTCTTCTCTTTGACACTGGCCCCGACCAACGGATCCCAATTTATGGCGGGACAGGTGGGCGGCGGACGAGCGGTCGCGTGAAAGCTTACGGCCGTCGGATCGGAGACCGGCGGCGCTGATCGGCTCCTGGCTGAGTTTCGTAACTGCTCCGTGGCTAGCGAAGGATCAGCTGGTGTGATCAACCGCGGACGTCGTGGTCACGGAACGTAACCACCGTTTTGCACTGCGCGCGGCCTCTAGATTTTTTTCACTGTCAATGATGATGATGATGCCCCTGTCTAACGAGATATAGTGTGAAGTTTTGGTTATAGAGAGAGAGAGACACGTCCATGTCGAAATCAACACTCCAGCGATTTTAAGTGATTACTACTACTCCATTCAAAAACAAAAACTGATGAATAATGTTAGGACATTTCTGATCGACACTCTAAAAGTTGACGTACCTAACAATACTCTGCAAATACACATTTCCATTTTGCAACACATTTCCGTTGTGCAAATAATGCAATATGTACCGTCATGTCATAGTATCATTCATTCAGACAATCTAGCAAACCATACGCTGACCTATCAATTCGCAGAATCAAATCAAATAATCACGCTCTTCAACAAAATCAGCAACTCCCAACCAACACGGCCCTTCATCACTCTCCAAAGTTCTAAACCCAATCAGCTACTCCTACTAGAACCCTCATCACTCCATCTTTCTTCTCCTACTCCTATATAAGCACGCCCCGCACGCTCTCCTCTCCAACACAACACACTCTTTGCCTCAAAACCAAATTAACCAACCCGCTCTCCCTCTTCTTCCGTCCCACCCAAAGCCCGCCGCCTCAGGCCATCTTCTTCTCCGCCTCCGGCGAGCCAATTCGATCGAAGATGACGCTGACGATCCCCGACGACGTGCGCGCCAAGGCGGAGATCTACGTGGGCGACGCGGCGGGGCAGGAGAAGACGCGGTTCCTGCTGCAGGAGACGGGCCTCCCCAGCGGCCTCCTGCCCCTGCGCGACATCATCGAGTGCGGCTACGTGGAGGAGACGGGCTTCGTGTGGCTCAAGCAGCGCCGCAAGGTGGACCACTACTTCGCCAAGGCCGGGCGCCACGTGTCGTACGGCGCCGAGGTGTC
>LAPY01001020.1:11022-26306 GCA_000970635.1 Eragrostis tef | reverse complement strand
ATTGGAGACAAAAAAAGGACAAATGAAGCTATTACCGCAAGCAAGGCCATCCGAATTTCCCTTTCTTCGTCATCTTGCTCTGCATACTTCTCTTTAATCTTCTTAAGCTTGCCCTTCTGTCCGCGACTTAATTTAGACTTAGCAACATTTGTGTTTCCCTTGCTCTTTTCGTGTTGCAAATTACCAGGTTCTGTGACTCCAGGACTAGCAGCCTTTGTATTTGTCTTGCTTTTTGGCTGCTGTGAAGTACCAGGCATTTCAACAGTTTCACCATTTTGGGAATCATTTGCAGCTTCACCAGTAAATTGGCCTTTCTTTTGTTTTCTTCTCTCTGCTTTTGATATGTATGGTTTGTCTCTTACAGCTGGGTTTTGCACTTCAAGATCATCATTGTCTTCTGCTAGACTTTTCTCTCTGTTTAGCAATGAGCTTTTAACAGACACCTTAGCAGGGCCAAGGGCAAGAGTTCTATCAAGTAGATCATCAAGCTGAGATGAAACAGAAGCATCAACTGTTTCTTCCTTGGAAGTTGAATTTCCATTAGCAACACTTTCCTCAGCTTGGGCTGAGACCAGAGATTTAGATGATTCAGTACTACCATTATTAGTAGACAGATCAGAAGGACCAAGATCATTATTTTTCTGAATGTTTGTATTTGCTGTTGATTCATATTCATGTGTTTCCCTGTTTGTATCCTTTTCACTAGTAATTTCTTCATCAGATTCAGGGGTACTTTGCCTCTTGCTAGACTCTGCTTCAATTTCTTGGAGTGCTTCATCTTCACCCCTGACCCTCCGTTCATTCAGATGAGCTGACATGGAGCTCTCATCCAATCGGAAGAGGATACCGAAGCCCATAACAAGAGGGTGAGGTGGGAGGAAATTTTTCTTGCCGCGGATCATAAAACTGCCAACAGTAAGGTACTCGCCAGTGGGAGCTGTTTTGCTAACTTGATGTGGATACACCCACCAAGCACTAGTAACAATCTTTGAATCCCACGCCTTGCTGTGGCAAACCTGCAGCAGAAACCCAAGAAAAAAAAATTCAGTTAGTATGTGCGCTCAGTTGTTGCATTATTATCATAGAGTGTTCAGAGACAATCCTGAACTCACAGTGAAGCACCCTGCTTGGTTCAGTGTTAAGGGTGGTATTTGAGTGTCAGGTTTGTGGTTCTTGATGATAGTACTGGAAGCTCCATGTAACTCAGCATGCACATACCTATTCAAGATGCAAAACCAACCAGCACCATCTATGAGAAAGTCAAGGAACAAAACAAGCATATGAAAGCATCCAAAAAGTCTTGCAGTTCGCAAAGACACGATGGTACTTACAGATCTCCTTTGGACATATAGCGTTTGACAATCAACTCATTTTGTTGAGCATCCCGGCCACTGATAATCAGATAATTTTCACTACTGATAAACCAGTTGAATTTCTCAAACCAGTGAACTTTGCGCATATGAGTGATTGCAGCAACAGTTTTCTCCTATAGAAGCAAAACACTAAATGAAATGAATTTCGCACAGTAAACAGATAATAATCGCCATCTAAACAGAGTAAAAAAGAACTGTCTTCCGACCTTTCTTATAAATTACACCTCTGTGCTATCAAGAAAACTAAATGAATAATGCAGTTGTCTTTTTAGAGAAACATGGAAAGGATTGGATTATGCGGTGCTCATATTCAAAAAAAAAACAATAACCAATGTTTGCTTCTAACATATGTGTATGGTGATGAGGTACCTGAGCAAGCTGAAGACGTGTCTTCTTCTCAGCAGCTTTGAATGCTTTTTCATGAGCTGTGATGGTCTTCTCTTGTTTACTTTCCTGTTTCTTCTTCATTTCATACCACCGCCTCGCATTTGCATGTGCCGAAAGTGATATGTCAACCTCCACCTGAACCAACAGAAAGAACATGTCACGTTGGTAACGAAAACAGTGTTGTGGTATTGATATTGCATTGTAACTTGTACGTGAAAAATAATGAAGAGGCTCAACTACAACATAGGTATAGGTAGTAAACAATATCAAAATGCTTAAATGCATCATCAATTTGAGGGGCAGCATAAAATAATAACTAGTACTTGAATATAGCGGCAGAGCCAATGTTGGTCAGTGACACTCCATCACCTTACATGGACGTCTGGTAATATAAGAATTAAAAAAAAAACGGATACACTTCAAAGAGGGCAGATATAGAAATGCAGTAATTGCTAGTACATAGAACAAATGAATAAATAGTAGGTGTGGAGACAAAGAGTGACCCAAATAAAATGTAGATAATTTCAGGAAAATTAGATCCAATGAGGCAATGAACCGTAAAAGAACTACACAGTTCAGTAATCTCAAAAAGTTTTCATGCTACAGAACATTAATGGACACAGACTAGGGGTTGGATGAACATACCTTTTCCACAGGTGCAGTTTTCTCATCCTCGTCCATGTCATCTAGATTATTGCTTAAGAGTAGAGTAATGCAATTCCTTTCAAAATTTAGTTTATCAATGAGACCTGCAACAGGATTCCCTGCCTTTCTCTCCTCTTTGATCATGCGAGTAAGAGCTTCCCAACTCATTTCATTTGCAAGGGAAACACGGACAGCTAAAATTGCTGCATCCACATCCTCTAAATTATACTCAATTAGTTCGGCCATTTTGACACAATGGTCCGCTTCCTTCCTCAATGTATGTACACGGTTCTCCTGCAGAGAAGAACAGAGGAATGGACTATAAGGTCACTTAAATGTACGGCATAACACTTACCTTCCAATAGGAACAACTACAACAAATGAAAACTGTAACTTTGCATTTGAAGTGTGGTGCCGTACCTGATCCAATTTAATTTTATTCAACCTGTGAGCCGCCGATTCCTCTTTTGCTTTCTGCTGTTGATTCACCTTTTGACTCTCTATTTTGCTGTAGAACTCATCAAGTGCGGCATCAAATGTCTCGAATTCATTATACTCCCTTGACTTAAATTGATTCAGCAGAATAGGGCAATACTCATCATATATCTGTGTTCAGGGAACATAAAAATAATTATTTTCAGTTCACAAGTTAGCATCGATCATAATTATGTTGTAATCTGCCAGTGTCTTGTTCATGAAGCTTAATAAAAAATCTGCATTTCACTTCCATAGCATTACTAATAAAGAAACAATGAATAAAAGTTGACAGACCTTCTGATTAGTAGAAGGCCCTTCAGAGGGTGTGGAGTTCTTCTTTGCAGCCATTTTGTTCTGCATAAGAATATAACCCTCAGGAATCCTTTGACCAGATATAATATCGACAAGCCAGTCCTCAAACCTTGTAATAGATTCCCTGAGAGCCTGAAGAGTATTGTCATCAATACTGCTCTCTGGATCTTTCCCAACCTTCGTACTTGGAACCAACCCAGCATCCAATATGATATGCTCCGCTAGTGCAGGGCCATAGGCTAGTGACTCCCCAAGAATTGTCTTCAGAGTAGCTTTGTTTGATTGAGCACCATTACTAACTTTTGAATTTGAACCAGATTGCTTCGTTTTTGCAGCAGACTTCTTTTCTTTTCTACTCAAGGGTTTTTCAGATATGTCAGTAACAGCAACACCATCACTGGCGGATTCAGAAGGTTCCTGAGCATTAGCTGATCCAGATGTAGTCTCTGAAGGTACTTCATCAGCATTACCAGACAGCGTCAGTGTGTCCTTTAACTTTCCAAAGTCAGTCCTTTGAAAAACGCGGCAAGCTTCTACCGGATACCGGTGACGTGACATGATGGCCAATCCCTTGTTGTCATCTCTGCGATTGTACAATAGAGAATAAATACGATAAATATATAATAAAGGAACAGAGCATCCTGGATCACAAGTTGTAAAGATTAAAGGAATTGCTAATATTTCCCTGTCTTTAGTCCTTAATGCTGTGATGAAGCCAGTAATGGTGCCTACTAAAGTAGTGTGAATTAAATTAGCACTGCACAAATTAGACTAACCTGTGAGAACGGAGTAGCGTCAACACTGTGTATTCTGAATCAGCGAGAAGGATATTTCCTTGGGCATATAGCTCCAGGATAATAAAATGTGCATTACTACCAAGTCCAAATTGGAATAGGATAATCTGCACAATTGTAACAAAAAATCGTAAAATGGCCAACTCAACAGCAATATAAAGTTGATGAGTAGAAACGTTATTTGATAGGAAAAGAAGCTGAAACAATACCCTGTCATATCCAAGCATACGGACATCTTCAAGCCTCTTGTTCCGAATGTGCTTTCGTAGTTTAAGAGTGAAACCCGAAGGTGTGGTGTTCTTATCACTGCACAAGGGTATAACCGTGGTGGTCCAGACATTAATGGTCCGAAGAAAGGTAACAATATAAACGTCAATAGAAGACAGTGAGTAGAATCTCACCGGACGTATTGGGTGGTGTGAAACCTAGCACCGCTCTCCATGAGCAACAAAACCTTCTCGCTTTCCCCTGACTCGGTAATTCCACTGCTGTTCATCAACTTGAAAAGATAAGTCTGTCCAAGTGCAGAAAGGTTTGTCAGAGAATTTATCATGTAAACATGTTGACAATATGCAGAGAACCCAGCCACTCAATGTAATCCATTCGAGGTGATGATTCACTAGGGTTTTTTTTGCGGTTAGAAGAATGGGGATCTACGCCGTCATTCGAACCACATGAATGAAAAGAGACCCATGGTTTTCTCAAATACACCACAGAAGCAAGAACAACAGACTGCGCCTCGCATGTGGCGAGACCATCGCCTCGCAGCTTAGTAAATTCAGCGTGTTGAATATTACTACCATTCAAGATTCACAGGCAATCTTATAGCATACGAACCACCAAACAGCGCACTGCAATAACAAAGGTTATGCCCTAGGCCACGCTAAACAGTTCCAAAATTAGCTATCCCACTGCTGCCAGCAGCCCTGGAGCAAGCTACACACGGCTTGCAGCACCAATCTGAGCAAGGCCCTAATCCAATACACAGCCGCCGACGGCCCATGGCGAAATCCCCCTTCCCCGTCCGATCGAGGCCATGCAGCAACTCGCTGCCCCGGCGGGTGGCACCTAGGGTTCGATGTGGCTAGAGCGAAAGCGAGGGAGAAGGAGGGACGGGAGCGGACCTTGGGCGTGATGTCGTAGACGTTACTTGACCTCCGCCGCCACGTCCGCCGTCGTCATCCGCGCCTTCACCATCTTCGCCTCCGCCGCAGCCGCCGCTCGCTACCTTGCTCCCTCCCGGGGGTTTCCTCCCTTCGCTTCTCTCCGGCCTCGCGAGGTTTCTCCTCGACACGGTCGCGCTCGGCCCTGGCTGCGCACCCCTGAATCAACTCTGCTCGGGAGAAGGCCGCCGCCTTCGCCGCTGCACGAGACGAGCTGGGCTGTGGGCCGCGTCGCTTGATCTCGGCCAGCTGAAGAATTGGTATGTGATGCGGATGGGCTAGGCCGCAGTGGCAGAAAGTGTAGTTTTGTGACCATTTGTGGCTTTTGTCTCAAGGAAAAACAAAAACAATGTGTGTATGTTTTTTTACAAACGAAAACAATGTGGTTTGGGGAAATCTCTCAAGGACTAGGAGTAAGCATAGAACTTTTGTGACCTTATATCATAAATACATCATCGGTAGAAATCATAGGAAAAAACTAGTTTTTATATGCAAGAGAAGTGGAGACAACTAAGGGGGTGTTCGTTTTTAGAGGTCTAAAATTTAGAGGGGTCTAGAAAAAAGAATCTTGTCATCTAAGAGTATTAAATAAAGTTTAATTACAAAACTAATTGCAGAACACCTGGTCTAATTCGCGAGACGAATCTAACGAGGGTAGTTAAGCTGTAATTAGACAATGGTTACTGTAGCATTACTGTAACAAAACATAGATTAATTAAGCTCGTGAGATTCGTCTCGTAAAGATGTATCCATCTGTAAAAAGGTTTTGTCATTAAATTTTATTTAGTACTAGATTTTTTTTGTTTAGAGGCCTCTAAAGTTTAGTGCTAAAGAAAACGAACAGGGCCTAAGTAGCGTCAGATGGATATGAGTCATCATGCACACTAGCCAGAACCCATAACCGTCATCATTTCAATGAAGTAGCTTTGGGTGATGGTGACACTTTTTGAACGAAGTGAAAACTACTAGGAAGCTTAGGCAATTCATGCTTGTGAATAAGAGAGAAATCAAAATCAAAAATAAATAAATCATAATGACTGGGAATAGTTCTCTCTTTCTCATGTACTATATAATCTACCAATGTTGGCTGTGAAAAAAGCTGTGAAAAAGCCTATAATGCCCCTGAAGGTCTTAGAAATAATTTATATGAAAATTGATCACAAAACATTGTCTTGTTCGAAGATTAACATGTAAATAATCATTTTACAAAGGGAATGTGCATCCACTGTTAACATTTGGTTTATACAAGAGGGCACCCATCCTCTAGAGAGGAAGTGGAGGAGGGCCGCTACCGCTGGAGCTAGTGCAGTGATGCTCACGGGCAGACTAGAGAGGGGGCGAGAACAAAAACTCATGAACCATCACGCACATAAGCGGTGGCATTGCGGGTAAATTCTCTGAACTCTAACCTCTCGCAGCCACTCACAGCAGCTCTCGGGGTGCAGTGAGTTTTGTACTAAAAAAAAACCGGTTGTGGCTCAACTACTGTCTAGGACCCTTTTTTTAAGCCACATCAATTAAAAGCTGAACCAAACGCACCCTAAGTATGATACTTCTAGCCACTAAAAGTTACAGTTGTGATAGAAATATATTGAGATTAAAGTCGGTTCTCTAGCTCTGAAAAAAATACAAATTGTGTTAAGTTGAGAGCAGATTTTGTGAGCGAGGGCACTAGGGCACCTCCCTTATGGATCGTCGGATCGGGTAGTCGCTAAGATTCGCGAAAAGTTAATGGCGCCAAGCCTGCAACTGGGTGCCCTCACCTATGCTTGTGTCGAGTGGCAATATACTATGCTGGGCGCGCATGTGCCCAGTTGCAGGCCTGGTGCCATAGGTAATGATCGGAGCATGCACACCTTAATGGCCCGGTGCCGACTCTGACACAAAATGGGTGGCCCGTGCGCCTCTTTGTACGTTTATAGGTTGGCCAGTGCTCTCTCTACCTCCTACTGCCGTTGAACTCGGATCAACACTGATTTTGTGTTTGCCTTGGTTAGCAAGCCAACACTGACATTGTTACCTGTGAATTCAGGCACGCGTGTCAACCAAGTAGCGGGGGCCCCATTGCACCTGTACGCCAAGAGTAAAAACCGTTGTTTTAATATACCACTTGTATTAGGCCATGTTTGTTTCCACCCATCATCCAGCTTATAAAATCTATAAATTAGGAGAGAGCAGCTTATTGAATTACGATAATCTGGCCTGTGAATTGCTATAATCTGGTCATAATTGGAGACCTGTTTGTTTCAGCATATAAATTATATGAGGCAGATTATATAAATCTGGACGAGAAACAAACAAGGTCTTCCCACCTAAATTATGTAATCTGGCTCATATAATCTATAAGCTGAAACAAACAGGTCTCAGATTATAACAATTCACAGGCCGGATTATCATAATCTGATAAGCTGCTCTTCCCCAACTTATAGATTATATAAGCTGATTATATAATCTGAGTGGGAAACAAACAGGGCCTTAGTCTCTAACTTAGTATTGACTTAAGTATTTATGACTAATTATTCTTTTAGTGATAATAGTTGGTTATTTAAAAGTATATTTTTTTGGTAAGAGACATTTATACGGGACACAACTACCTAAATAATACTCGTATATTCCTCGCAAAAAAATGAAGAAATTTGCAGGAACCCTAGCAGCAAGGAGTGCTAGTTTTCCGTGAAATTTTCAGGAACCTTTTGATCCATCATTTTAGCTCAAAGTACCAATCTCCGTCACAACATTAACTGTTATCGATTGTGAGTGCATTTTTACAAATTGCTGATCAGTGGTAGACGCCGTTGCTTCAAGCTGTCCGCAGAGCTCTGAATGTTTGAACGTTCAATGTGTGTTTATACGATGGGTTATGCTCGTGCAACCTTTTGTGCTGACTCATGTTACGTTTCCACAGGAATGTAATAGGAATGTAATGTGTGTTGCAATATGAAGGATTTGAATTTTGTACAAGTCGATGGGGAACAGGGCACGCATGACGCATGGATGCGGGCGAGGAGGCCGTGGGATGCTGTGCCCGTGAGTGCGAGATGTTTGTTTTTTCTTTTTATCATTTATTCGATTTTTTAGAAAGATGCGTGAGATAATCGTCTTCGTCTCTGTGATGGCATGGTCGCATGGGGGCGGGGGGCCTTGCCACGTCCAGCATGACGTGTGTACTACTGACACGACGAGATGGGACATGTGTACGGCCGTCCGAGCGAACCGTTCGCCTCGGCCCAAGCCCATGGTGCTGGAGAGAGAATATAAGGCCAGGCGAGGTTCGATCGGACTCTCTGTTAGGGTTAGGGTTAAGCCACGCTATCCTCTGGCGGCGCGGCGCGGTGCCGCCCCCTTCACGGCTCATCCCGGATCCGCGCACCGTTCGTGGCTTCGATGCGATGCTACCGCAGGAGGAGCAGGTATCTCTCTCTCAATCTCTCTCCTGGTTTTGTAGTGATTTATTTTACCGTAAGTCTCTATGGTACGGAGCATTTACTGGATTTACTCGACTTGATAGGTTGGACGGCGTGCTTTCGGGCGATTTCTCCCAAACGCACACGAAAGGGGAGTGGATGTCTCTGGTGTGATTTCTCTCGTTGCAGCTTATCTCCCCTGCTGCGTCTGACACAAGGGAAAAAGTAGGGGGCGTGGGGGTAGAGTTGCCGCTCAATCCCGCGTGGCTGACTCTGCCGGCTTGCCATTCTGATTTTTTTTTAATGAAAAAGATGGGATATGCTTCAAGTTTGACCCGATCCATGCGTGATACCTGGTGTGTATCGTGGGTAGCTGTAAAGTTCCTACGGCAGCAGGTCCTTGCCTGACTGAAATCCAGAATAATTTCTTTCTTTTTGCCCCCTACTGTAGTGGGAACTGAACTATACGTTGATTGTAATGCAGGAATTTCATGGCATCAGTTCGATTTCCAGGAACAAGGGGGGAGGCAATCCTCTGCTCCTACCACTTTTTTATGATATAATTGCTGATGCATGAACTTGCTAACGTCTTTTTTTTTTTTTTGTGTGTGTGTGTGTGTGTGTTAACAGTCACGCCTCAAGCATTCACAATGGATTTCCCCATCAAAACAACGAGGAACACAAGGTAATCTGAGGCGTCCTTCCTAATTCATTTTGTATTGAAGTCGCATGTTATACAAATATAAAATCCACAGTGAACTGAGTGAAGTGTTTTTTTTCTTGTCATCCTTTTTACACCCATAGGGATAATGCATGTCACAGGCTCATCCGTGTTCCTGGCTAGACTCTTTTTCAATCAAATATTAAGTTGATGCATTGTGGTTTTAACGTATGCTGAGGTATTGTAAAACAACAACAAAGCCTTTTTATCTCAAGGAACTTGGGGTCGGCTATAGATGAAACATGCATGAACCAACAAAAGAGGCAAACTAAAAGTAAGATGCCTGGCCATACATACAACTATTTAGTTTTATTTTCTCTTATTCTTCTGAATTTAGAATTAAATTTTCCTAAGTTCAGTTGCACTACTTGCCAACACTAAGGGGCTGTAAACATAAAGTGGGATATATAATGTTTGAAGCAACATGCAGCCTGTCCTTAAGACAAGCATAATATGTCAACAAGTTAGTGTTTTGTTGGAAAATATGACATCATGCATAGTAGAAGACCCGAGTAAAAATACTCTTCCGATACTAAGTTGAAAGCGCATAGACGCCCAACATTGAGAGTCGTCCATGCATTTGAACTTGGACAATTAAGATCAATAACAAAACATGTAATCTCACTTGTTTCCCTCCTTTGAGTCTCAATTTATGGAAAGTTTTTATTATTTTAGGACGGGTGATGGTTAGTAGCTAGCAGGCGTACTAGAGTCAAATCGTTGCTAACCTATTCCTAGCAAAGGGCTAAAGCATTCTAGGTATTTTCTTAGGTCTTGAACACTCAATCTTTGGGGTATTAACACGCACACCGTCCTGCCCATGAGGCCTGCTTCTTCTTCAGTAAAGTTTTTGGTGATTACTGTGAGTCGAATTAGGATGGTTTGCCGCTTAAGCTTTGCAGGCAAAGTGGTGGGGTATCTAGGGGATATGGGTGATCTAAGACAAGGAAGGGCTCTATACAAAATGTGAGGAACATTTGGTTGTAGTAAAAGAAGTACATGAGAAGGGGATGAGGCTGAAGAAATCAATCTAGTAAGGCTAGATAAGAGGTGGCATTAGGTCCAGCCCAGAAACCATAACAGGCCTCCGATGCTATTTGGGCCTGAAACAAGGCTTTTGCAAACCCTAATCTATAGGGCACTATATTACCCTCCAGCCGCAGCCCTTCTTCCCCCCACCCCTCCCCCGCCCCACACCCACCTCGGCGCCGCCGTTTCTTCCATCTCGAGGAGAAGAGATGGCTCCATTTCTGCGTCGTGTGGGAGGTCATCTCAAGGCGTCGGCTTCTGGCCTTCTTCGCACCGATCTGCACGGGTCGAGGCTGCCGGTGAGCAGCCCAGCGCGGCGGTGCCCGACCAACCTGAGCCCGTCGGCCTGGGCATGCCCGAGGCCGGAGGTGGCCAGCGCTGCACCGCTGCGCCGCATCCCACCACCTGGCTTCACGGCGCTGGTGAGCAACTCGCTCTCAGATCTCAGTTTTGCCCCTAGTATTAGATCGTTTTGTGGCCTACAATGTGTGTGCTGAGTGTCAGACTGGTAGTTCTTAGTTGACAGTCAATTGTGGTTTAGCGGGTCGAGGCTGCCGGTGAGCAGCCCAGCGCGGCGGTGCCCGACCAACCTGAGCCCGTCGGCCTGGGCATGCCCGAGGCCGGAGGTGGCCAGCGCTGCACCGCTGCGCCGCATCCCACCACCTGGCTTCACGGCGCTGGTGAGCAACTCGCTCTCAGATCTCAGTTTTGCCCCTAGTATTAGATCGTTTTGTGGCCTACAATGTGTGTGCTGAGTGTCAGACTGGTAGTTCTTAGTTGACGGTCAATTGTGGTTTAAAAAACTTAGCGAAGTTGATCTTTGTGGTGGCTAGTGGCTTAAATTTTTATGGTTGCCACATCTTGTAATGAAACCTGTGTAGACTCAGTTTTACCCCTAGTATTAGATCGTTTTGTGGCCTACAATGTGTGTGCTGAGTGTCAGACTGGTAGTTCTTAGTTGACGGTCAATTGTGGTTTAAAAAACTTAGCGAAGTTGATCTTTGTGGTGGCTAGTGGCTTAAATTTTTATGGTTGCCACATCTTGTAATGAAACCTGTGTAGACTCAGTTTTACCCCTAGTATTAGATCGTTTTGTGGCCTACAATGTGTGTGCTGAGTGTCAGACTGGTAGTTCTTAGTTGACGGTCAATTGTGGTTTAAAAAACTTAGCGAAGTTGATCTTTGTGGTGGCTAGTGGCTTAAATTTTTATGGTTGCCACATCTTGTAATGGAACCTGTGTAGACTTGTGGTATATATTTTCTGTTGGTGCCTGCTCGTGTTCTTGTTATACGTTGTCGGTTGTAGAGTACGCCTCTTATGAAACACAACAGAGGAGCAGCACCTCCATTGCAGGCAGCTTAGAAACTTAGAGCAACCATGTGTTACTGTTCGTAATTAGATATCTTTGTGCTCCATGAAGGTGCCCGCTTTCCCTTTTTAGGCCAATGTTCTGATTACTTGAAGTTTCTGTGTCGTTTGTTGGAAATTGCTATTAACAGCTACTACCAAGTATTATCCTGATTCCAATAATTTGAATTTGGATTATTTCAGGTGCCTGCCTTCACTCCAGCAAGGCAGCTTTCGAGCATGTATAACAAAAAGGTCAGCAACTTATCGAAATTTGGTACCTTATTCGTGTAGCACCTTGCTCCAACTGTTTTCTTGACGACCGTATTATGCGTGCTAGTGAATTGGTTGTGGCTTAATATTTAGTGAATTACATGCTTTGATTAGTTGGCTATAATTTGTGGTTTAAATTGCTGTGCTTCACCACATATTTTCTTGAAACATATGTAGATATATGGTATAGATTTTTGTGGTAGTACCTGCTTGTGATACAAGGCTTATTGTAGAGTATGGCTTGTTGGAAACGCATGGGTTTCTTTGATGATTTTTTCCTATTAGTTGGCAGTTATTGTTAAATGACATTTGGGAACTACTATTTTGAAAGAGTTTACTGATGTTAGTGCGTCCCTTGTCTATTCTTTTGACCCCCTTGATCCTATCATTAGGCCTTTATTGTCCTGATAAAAATTGTAAAAAATTTCATGTGTAGGATAACTACCTTCCGCTGGTGGAACAAGCTTATGAGGCAATTGATGAAATGAAGTTAAAGCTGCGCAATTTGGATGCTGGTGTTTGGGTTTTCAACGGCATCCTGTTTGCTGCTGTCGTGGGGGTGCCGGTCAAGATGACCATGACCAACTCAGAAAACCAACAAATCAGCGCTGAAATTGTGCAAGCCAAGTCTGAACTGATAGACGTTCAGCAGGAGCTTACTGCTATGATGGACACCTTGAACAGCCTTGAGGAGCGTCAGAAGGCCCTGGAGGATCAGAAGGAGCCAACAGATTAGGAGTAGGATTCTGTTTAATCTAATTGTATTCCTGGATGTTTTATCGTTTTATCCATGTAACAGATTGTTATCGGATGCCTGATGTTTGAACATGCGGTACTTTAAGCTATTTGCTCAACATGTGGTACTTAAGCTATTTACTCCTGTATCTTGTATGCTCGTCTATCCACTAGCCTGTTACTGTATTGCCTGATTTCTGGATTAGTCTCCACATTTGAAACTTCATGCAACTAGTAGATCGTGGGGTGGTGAACTTAAGTTGCAATTCTTCATGCAACTAAAATGTTTGTTAATTGTTAGGCATTCATTGTTCCACGTCTTCTCATTTTGTTTCTTCTTTGTCACTCTCTTTTTCTTTCTTGTTGGACAATGCTTCTGGTTTTATGTTCCTCATTGTGATGAACACTCTCTGGAACTTTACCAGTAATGAACGATCTATCATATCCACTTTGGGGCTTCTCCTCTTTAAGATGCGGCTGCCATGGTCCAGTCCAAGTCCAACTTGCTTCCCAGACTAAAGGAGCAGTGGTATTCATGGTTGCTCAGTCAAAAGTTCAGAATGGAGAGTAGTAGCAGTGTGGTTGGATGCTAGAAGGAGCAGTGGTATTCATGGTTGCTCAGTCAAAAGTTCAGAATGGAGAGTAGTAGCAGTGTGGTTGGATGCTAGAAGGAGCAGTGGTATTCATGGTTGCTCAGTCAAAAGTTCAGAATGGAGAGTAGTAGCAGTGTGGTTGGATGCTAGAAGGAGCAGTGGTATTCATGGTTGCTCAGTCAAAAGTTCAGAATGGAGAGTAGTAGCAGTGTGGTTGGATGCTAGAAGGAGCAGTGGTATTCATGGTTGCTCAGTCAAAAGTTCAGAATGGAGAGTAGTAGCAGTGTGGTTGGATGCTAGAAGGAGCAGTGGTATTCATGGTTGCTCAGTCAAAAGTTCAGAATGGAGAGTAGTAGCAGTGTGGTTGGATGCTAGAAGGAGCAGTGGTATTCATGGTTGCTCAGTCAAAAGTTCAGAATGGAGAGTAGTAGCAGTGTGGTTGGATGCTAGAAGGAGCAGTGGTATTCATGGTTGCTCAGTCAAAAGTTCAGAATGGAGAGTAGTAGCAGTGTGGTTGGATGCTAGAAGGAGCAGTGGTATTCATGGTTGCTCAGTCAAAAGTTCAGAATGGAGAGTAGTAGCAGTGTGGTTGGATGCTAGAAGGAGCAGTGGTATTCATGGTTGCTCAGTCAAAAGTTCAGAATGGAGAGTAGTAGCAGTGTGGTTGGATGCTAGAAGGAGCAGTGGTATTCATGGTTGCTCAGTCAAAAGTTCAGAATGGAGAGTAGTAGCAGTGTGGTTGGATGCTAGAAGGAGCAGTGGTATTCATGGTTGCTCAGTCAAAAGTTCAGAATGGAGAGTAGTAGCAGTGTGGTTGGATGCTAGAAGGAGCAGTGGTATTCATGGTTGCTCAGTCAAAAGTTCAGAATGGAGAGTAGTAGCAGTGTGGTTGGATGCTAGAAGGAGCAGTGGTATTCATGGTTGCTCAGTCAAAAGTTCAGAATGGAGAGTAGTAGCAGTGTGGTTGGATGCTGGTTGGAGAGATTCCACTTTGCTCCTCATCACTCTCCAATGGCAACTTCAATAGTGGCGTCACGGCGAGCAGCGGCGGCTGGCTTCGTTGGTCAGGGGAAACGAGGACCTGTTTGTATTTTTTGGTTTTCTAGGGGGTTCCTCTGTAGTATGGTTGGGACAGTTGTCTCCGTATCCTTTGTGTACGTATCTGTATTTGTACGTGTATCTGTACGTTCTTCTTATCCAGTAATACAGATACGTTTTTATCAAAAAAAACTTCAGTAGGAGCAGTTAATCAATTCCATCTGTTGTGTGCAGCAGCAAGGCATTATTTTTTTGCAGCCACTGCTATAATTTACTCTTTGCGTTTAAAAAATTATAAGTTATTCTAGCCTTCTCAATTTTCTAGAATTATAAGTCATTTTCACTTTTCAATGCACATTTCTCTCTTTTTCGTACAACTCTATATCTTATTTTCTATGCATCTATCTTTTCTAATTCTTTTTAATCTCTGTGCTCAGAGTCAGTAATCACAACACTTAAATACTACTTGTATATGCTGTCTTAACTTTCCCAATTCTCTCGATTCGTCCTCTGTGATCAATTGCTTCCACTGTGTCGGTAACTGTTGTTTGACAGTAAAAATAAATGCTAATTAGCATTGACACTAACTTTCACCTTATTGGAAACGAAATGTTTAGCCTGTTCATAAACTTTAGTTCCTGTCACATCAAAGAGAATCTTATCATTTAAGAGTATTAATAAAATTTAATTAGAACAACTTTTTTGACAGATTGGTGCTAATTTACGAGATGTATCTAAGGAGCTTAATTAATCTATATTTTGCTACAGCGGTGCTACAGTAACTATCGTCTAATCATGACTTAATTATTTTTATTAAATTTGTCTCGCGAATTAATATAAAGGTTCTACAATTAATTTTGTAATTAGACTTTTATTTAATATCTTTAAATGATAAAATTTTACCGGTCTAAATTTAGTCCAAAAAAAATAACAACCTCTTAAACCGCCTGTTGCTGTATGATTTCTAATACAGATGGGTGTCATGTCTCCAA
>LAPY01001019.1:98211-114777 GCA_000970635.1 Eragrostis tef | reverse complement strand
TATGATTAAAATATACTCAATAATAAAATAAATTGTAAAAAAATAAATAAGATTTGTAAAAAAAATAAATAAGACGAGCGGTCAAAAAAGTCAACGGCGACATCTATTTTAAGAGAGAGGGAGTAAATTCCAAAACACTACGGTATGCCCCCGCGCGGTTTGTACTTTGTACCAAATCGCAGTCATCAAAGCCCGCGTTTAGTGCTATCCCCGGACCACGGCCGGCCGGCCGGCCGGCGTCAGCCTCGAGACAGTCGCCGCCGATTCCTTTGCAGTATGTTTGTGCCGCTGGCAGTGGGCCGTGGGCTCGTCGCTTCCCTTTGTTTTTATCGAGCTCCCATGATTGATCACGGAAAGCAAAAGAGCTGATACGAGCTCCAACCAATTCTCCATAGCGATTTGATTACTCTACTCACGGGCTGCGGTTGCAGCCTCGCCATCACACCGCTTTCAGGTGTTGGCTTGCGTTTGTTTAGACTTCAGAGCTTAAGCCGTATTAGGCGCCTGTTAAACAATGGTTTTCTTTCTTTCTTTCGAAATTGGTGTTAAACAATGTGCGAGAAAGAAATAAAACAATGCACCTAGTGATGATTAGGAGAGCTAATGATGGGCAGGTCCAGCCGTGCGCGAACCTCCGGATTTGATGATTGTGCTGGGCACTTCTGCGTTGCTTTCCAGTTGATGAAGTTTTTGTATTGTTGCACGTATTGGTACTAGCTGTATCTATGCCGTTTCGAGGAATGTTTTCCCTTATTTCTTTCACAAGATTGTGCACAGCGCAGCACAGCTAGCTCTAGGGTGTGTGAGTTAGTAGCGGGCCGCTGCAACACAGGTGTCCTTGTGTTGTTCCAGCTAAACCGATGAACTGTGTGGAGGTTGGCAAAGGACGCGACAGAGCCTCACAGGATCGGGGCGTGCACATCGTCCTTCATCGGTGCGTCGCATAATGGGAGTATCTTTTTTTTTTAGTATTAGAGGACTCGGTGCTGAATCAAATGGTAATAATAGAGAGAGGAGACGACAGAATGGACTGTGCCGTCTCATAAGCTGCTTCTCTTGCGTGATTTTAAAATTGAGGTGAACAACAGGCCGCCGTCCGGTCGACTTAAGGATCGCAGCGGGTATATTAATCACAAGAATTCAAGCGTGTGTGGCATTATCCGAAGAAAGATATAAAGAGTACAACCGTGGCACGCCTCACGCCTGAAGAACTCAGAAGCAAGCAACATGTACAGTCGCAAACGTGTCAGGGCCGGCGGCATGCCTGCGTACTTGAACGCAAAGGGATTTTAGGATAACCTCGTGTCCGAACGAAACGAAGAACACTGAACACACACGGAGGCTGAGCCCTCGGTGCTGGCCTTTTGGGGCACCTTTGCCATGATGTGCAGACAAAGGCCGCCGTCTGCTGTTTCTTCCTGCCTCCAAACGGGGGCCACGCGATGGAGTAGCGTGGTCGGCTCATCATCGTGTGACGGGTTTTTTGGTCAGTGTTGGGCTTTTAGCTTAGCACGTCATGATCGTCTTGTTGGCAGGAGTGCGGCCGCTTAATTTTCGTGTTCCCCTGTTCCACAACAGAGGAGGGGGAGCTTAGCTTAGGATACGACTGCTCTGAGATGGATGGGCTTCCAAGGCTAAGCACGGTCAATAACCCCTGCTCCGTCAAACAACAACAACACTGCTTGCTGTACTACTGTACGGAGTACTGACGTTAATTTGACGCGAGGCATCAGTACTGTGCCGCAAGCTTTTCCTCCTGCTCCCTCCCGTCAGTCGCAGCTTTTCATCACAGAGCCTTTCGTCCCTGGAGCATGAGCAGTGTCGTGCAGGCTGTGCAGTGGCCTGATGATGTGAAATGAATGATTGTGCCGCAGATATACCCAGTCACGGTTTGACGTGATGCGACAGAGGCGTCACGGATCCTGGTCATCCATGCCAGCCGGAGCTGCCTGACCGAACCGGCTGCTCCGACGGCACGGCTCTCGGGCAAGGTCAGGCTGACCGTGCGTATACCCCACGGCGGGCGCCGGCCGGTTACTTGACCGTGTCCAGTTGATACTGTAATGGACGATCGACACAGCAGCAATTAGGGCCGGTCGATAATCCACGACGAAGCATGGTTCCTCGGCATGGTCGCATCACGATAGATACGCATTGCGCTGGAGGTGACAAGTGACACGACACTGCACCGACCGTAAAGAAGATTCAGAGACAGAGAGGTCGGCCATAAACAATTCTTGTGCTCCTACAGGGTTTGTATTTTTGAAGTTAAAAAATCAACACAACGCCTCCGTGATCGATACAACTAGTAGTAATGATCCAGCGTACGTGTACGTGGACGTACCTTGACCAGCTTGTGACCAGTACATATGAAAGTGTCATATCGACGGATGTTGTTGAACCGTCCATCGCCCTCTAGCAACTGTATCATGCACGTACTCCGTCTGGGCACGGCCATGACACTCCATATGTCAATTAGCAGCTGCAACCACCCAAACCAAGGAACGAGCCTTGAAAACTGCGTTTCCTTCTGAAGGAACCGAGCACATCAGGTGCGGTATAGGGTAAACAAAATTTGCGCCTTTGACGTACTACTGCTCTTACCCTTATGCCATCGAGCAGTGCTCGAAGGATATATATCCTCGTAGTGCGGAGTTATCCGCAGACATAAGGGTTCAACACTTCACACCTGAACTCAGCAAGCAGCAGCAGCAAAGCCAGATGTGCGCAATCGACAGTTCCGGGCAAAATTAACAACGAGTTGCTTGCTGGCGAGTTGTGATGACTGATAAATACGCGCATGTGCTGAGTTGTTAGACCGTCCAACGTCCGTCGCCCTCTTGGCCCAACCCATACCAATCGAGCTGTTGCCATTGGCCATGACGCGCCATGTCATTTAGCTGACAAGCGCGAGTGTGTAGATGCAGCCACTCGAACCAAGAAGGGAGCAAAACCTTTGGATCCAAAGGAACGCTCGATTTGACCATTTCTTTGTACATCTTGCTGCTGTTAGATCGTAATTCCCCTCTTCACTAGCTATCACGTTGGTGTTTTCTGATCGATGAGCTGCATGGCTGCATGACGGGCTGGTCCTTTCACCGCCTCGCTGCGCCAAGCTCTCGATCACATTCGTCATCTTGCTCCGTCTCCTCCCAGATGTTTGGGATTCTCTTCAAATAAACCTCTTCCAGTGAGATTCCCCATGGTCCCATCCACGTTAACGTGCTCTGCATATGGCCAATCTTACTGTTAACTGTGATTGAAGCCGTTGGTCAGTACTCGATCGATACACCTGGGCCTCGGCGAGGCTTTGACCGAGACACCGAGAGTGCAATCGAGAGCTGATCAGGCCCCGCATCGTTTGGTCCCCTCCCTGAACCGGCGTTGCTTCGCAGTCGCGGAACAGTGCGAGAGGTAATGCCATGCTGTGCTGTAGCTGAAGCGATGGATGACGCGTTGCAGCATGGCCAAGCCTCGCCCGGCGGACCACGCGCCTCGTCATGCCAGCCGACCTGGGTCCAGCACTACCGTAGCACCATGCTGCACAGAGATAACACGACGATGTGAGGAATGCTGAAAACTTGTTGAGCATAAAAGGACAGTAGTAATCTCCAAAGCCCGAAACATACGTTCCGATCAGGGGGGGGCCCTTACGTTTTTTCCCTGCACTGCACTGCTGCACGCCCAAAGCTCCTGCCAAACATTTTTTTTCCCCCATGCGCACTTTTTTGATAGACTTGCTGATCTGAGCCTGAATTTACTGGGCCTATTGGCTTGGAGTAGGCCGAAGAAGTGAAAGCAACACTAAATCCAGTCTACAGGCTTTTGACTCCATGTTAGGCCCATGTATCCGGCCCAACTATGATATTACTCTTTCATCTCCCACTTTGCAGTGATGGTCAAAGTCGCAGGTCCGGACATACCGAACCGCCACGCCGCTCCGGCGCCGCCATGGACGGAGAGCGGGAGAACCAGGGGCGGCAGGGGCAGCCCGGCAAGAACCTCATCAAGATCCCATCCTACCAGGAGGTCTTTGGCGGCAGCACCTCTTCCTCGTCCACACCGGCCTCTTACAACCCTCCTCTACCGAGCTCCGGCGCCTCCTCCTCCTCCTCCTCGTCTTCGGCGTCGTTCTCGCAGTCCTTCTCCTTTCTCAAGTCCTCCGAGTTCTACACCCCTCCACCGCCGCCTCCGCAACTAACCACCGCTCCGAGGTACTGTACTTTCTTCCCCACCCCATTTGTCTCGGAATTCCTGCGATGCTGGCCCGCTTCTGAGTTTGCTTGTTTTGGTGCAGGCCGCCTCAGGCTACTTCCTCTGCGCCGGTGCCCCAGAGCAAGAACGTAATTCTCGTCAGCCATCGGCAGGTATTGAACCGCAATTACTGGCGCTGTGACTCATTTACCGCTTATCCAGAGATCCATCTCCCCCTCTTCCAGGGCAAATTTTGAGTCTTTATTCGTTTTCATTTGGCAGAAAGGGAACCGAACACCCCGACCCGCCACGCCGCTCCGGCGCCGCCATGGACGGAGAGCGGGAGAACCAGGGGCGGCAGGGGCAGCCCGGCAAGAACCTCATCAAGATCCCATCCTACCAGGAGGTCTTTGGCGGCAGCACCTCTTCCTCGTCCACACCGGCCTCTTACAACCCTCCTCTACCGAGCTCCGGCGCCTCCTCCTCCTCCTCCTCGTCTTCGGCGTCGTTCTCGCAGTCCTTCTCCTTTCTCAAGTCCTCCGAGTTCTACACCCCTCCACCGCCGCCTCCGCAACTAACCACCGCTCCGAGGTACTGTACTTTCTTCCCCACCCCATTTGTCTCGGAATTCCTGCGATGCTGGCCCGCTTCTGAGTTTGCTTGTTTTGGTGCAGGCCGCCTCAGGCTACTTCCTCTGCGCCGGTGCCCCAGAGCAAGAACGTAATTCTCGTCAGCCATCGGCAGGTATTGAACCGCAATTACTGGCGCTGTGACTCATTTACCGCTTATCCAGAGATCCATCTCCCCCTCTTCCAGGGCAAATTTTGAGTCTTTATTCGTTTTCATTTGGCAGAAAGGGAACCCGCTGCTGAAGCACATCAGGAATGCCAGGTGGACGTTCGCTGATATTGTGCCCGATTACGTGCTGGGTCAATCTTCATGTGCCCTCTACATAAGGTTTTCACTCTGCATCTTATAGTGTCATCAGTGCAAGCTTTTCAAGTTCAGAATTGCACTTGAGTAGATTAGTTAAATGCATATGTCAGGAGATATCTTTTATATGACTCCTGCAACATAAGTACACTATTAGACAATGAGGGAGATACCGTTGTTTCTGAGAAGATTCTAGGTTCTAGCTTTACTCTTTGTGCTATATTGTCTCTTAGCAATATTCATCGTTAGCTTTATTAGGACAAAGAGTCATGCCACAGATTACTCCTTGGAGCTACTGTTTAAGTTTCTGTTGCTGTGGATGCAGTATCAGGTACCATCTTCTACACCCAGACTATTTGTATTATCGGATCAGAGAGCTCCAGAAGAATTTCAGGCTCCGTGTCATTTTGTGCCACATTGATGTTGTAAGTTTCAGTAACTTGACATGCATATTTACTTGACCCACAGATGTGTGTTTTTGAAACATCTCAACTTATGAAATTTAGAAATCCCACTGTTCATAGGAAGATGTGGTAAAGCCTTTGCATGAAATTACAAGAACAGCACTGCTTCATGAATGCACCCTCCTGTGCGGTTGGAGGTACCAGCCTACAACTTATTTTGTGCTTTGATTCAGTAACATTCTTGTTCTTGTTACCCTTTTTATTTTCCTTTCTGTATTATGATACTAGGTCTCTGTAAATAGAAACATTATTCTGATAGCATTTGGAACTAACTTTTTCATTGGTTGTGAAGATATTCTGGAATTCTGTAATGTTCTCGCTCATGCTAGTCTTATTTAGCATTTTATATCTTAATATTCAAAGCAGAAATAGTCCCGTATACTAATATTTTTCCAACAAAATGTTCTCTCGTGTAGCATGGAGGAATGTGGTCGGTACTTGGAGACTATTAAAGTTTACGAAAACAAGCCAGCTGATAGTATTCGAGAGCACATGGATAATGACTATTTGTCACGGGTATGCATTGCTCCTAAGCGTCCTTGCCAGTTGCCACAATAAAAATAGTTTTATGGTCAATGTCATTGGCAAGATAGGAAAGTTTTAGCTATGTAGATAAAACATGATTTAAAAGAATTCCCACGGCTTCATTGATGATGTTTACGTCGTTTTATTTGTTTCTAGCTGCACAAGTGGTTTCAGTTTATGAAGCTTCTCACTATTATCCTTTTATGCTGATGCTCATAAATCTTGTCAACTATTGGAATTTCATTCATCCTAATACATTAGCATCTGAATTATTTGTGTATATGCTTTTGGATAATTTTTTGCAGTTGACTCATGCACTCACATCGGTGCGCCATGTTAATAAAACAGATGTTGTCACACTTGGTTCATCTTTTGGGGTAAGCTGGATAAAGCAATCCCATCAATCCGTGATCATCCATAGAAGTTCCTCAAGTCACACACAAGTCAATACAAGCAGTATAATATGCCTTTGTTCTTCATGTATTTTCAGTCACTGTCTCGAATTATGGATGCTTCTATGGAAGAACTGGCACGTTGCCCAGGAATTGGGGAGCGGAAGGTAATATAGTCATCTTCTCTTGCTGCAACTTTCGCAATGGTCATCCCTTGGCCAGAAACGCAACCACACTGTTTGCTGCTGTTGTTCTTAATAGCATGACATGCCCTGTTTCCACTTCTCAGTGTGTATGGTTTGATTATCTGGTGTAGGTAAAACGACTTTATGACATTTTCCATGAGCCATTCAAACGAGTTACCCCCCGCCCAAACCTTGTTGTTCCTGATACTCCGGACAGAGAGAAAGCATCAGGAAAACCTTCAGCAACAAATGATGGTTCAGAAAATACAGATGAAAAGCCGGACGAATCAAAGAGCAAGAAAGGTCCTGATGTAAAGTCGGCCCTTACTGCTGCCTTTGCCAAATACTCAGAAAAGATCCGCAACCAGGGCCGTGATTCAGCCAAGGAGGCTGGTGAAGGAACCAGCAGCTCAACCACGGAGGATGACAGGATCAAAAATTAGAATAGCAGTAGGATGCTAAACGTAAAGTGCAGGTTTTCATGTTAGATGTTGACTGTTGTTGTACTTGCAAACTTTTCCTTTGTATGTTTTCCCCTGTATCAACCGTCAGAAACATTTTAGAATTCTCCCAGGAAACTTAACAATGTAGATTCAGTTTTCGATTGTATCATAGTTGTTGTCTGTCTGAAAGGCGACCAGTACCATCTACTCACTGAAGAAAGGATAGAAAATGTTCTAAATCTCTTCGCTTATGCTTTGGACCTATTCTGGGAGCAACAACACGCTTCATCTCCCAGCATCTGAAGCAATTGTGATAGCCCGCGGCGCAGTGATGCGCCAGCGCCAGCGGTACAGCCGATCGGTGGTGCCGCTAGAGCTAGCGGAGCAAAACCACCGTGGACACCGAGCCCGTGCGGCTGTGCTGCAGTGGTACTTGCAGTTTTGCTTTGCTCCATGGCATTGCGAGCGATTCATTTTAACAGGTGTGGAATGTTTTGTGATCCACGCGTCTTTCATTTCTGGTTTCTGTCTCTTGAGTCGACCAGCCAGCAACAAGGGTAGTAGGAACGTTCAAACTGAAAAACGGGCGTTGCAAAGCAAACCCGTTCGTACCATTCGCCAGGCTCAGCAGCCAGCCGCCGCTGTGACCGGCATGCTGCGGCAACGGCAAGAGTTCTCAGTTCTGGTCTTCAAAAAATAAGGAGAAAAATATATTTTACTAGTTGAACAATTCACTTTGTTCATTTATTCTAGTGAAACAATATTTTAACTTAATTTACTCCCCAAACAATTCAAATTGATGCAATGTATGTCGTATTACAATTTATACTTTTTATTTCCCAGCACACAGGTTGAATTTGAAGCTCATATTTTAAGTAATGATAGCTTACACATCAACCTATGTTAAAATAATTATATTTTTCTTATGTCATTTGTATGCATGTATGGTTAATTGCTATCAAACGGTGTAAATAGTAGACAAAGGACATTGTGTCAAACTGTCGATTATTATCTTGCAAAATTTAAGTTGGTCAGGGGGTGTAAAATGGATTCTTAAGCAGAATATGTTTAACAGAAGATGTCACGCGACAGATGAGAGCACAAAGATTCTTTATTATATGCAAACAACTCGGTTTGGAGGTTTGCGGATAGCCAGTTTGGCCAGTATTAAAGAATGCACCAAGGAATATACATTCTATTGCTAGACAAATACATTTTATTATGCAGTCTTCTGCTATTCTGCATAGAGAACCAACGGGCAACCTACAACCTACATAATCACAGCTATTTCAATGATAGGTATGGCCAACATAATAGAATGTACCATGCCGGAATCTTGTAACCACCAAAACCCCGTTGAAAAAAAATAAACAGAAAAGAAAGGCAAAATTTTAAGAAAGCTAATATACACACTGATGGTAACAGGCCATGGACACACAACCTTCCAAGAACAAATTCCATAGAGCATCTATACGAGGCAGTTTCAGGATCCGGCCTATAATTTGTGATTCAGAAGCACATATGACAGGTCAGTTTTCCTTCTCGTCAAAACTCCTTGCCACAAGGAATAAGCAGACCTCAAATGCTTCTTCGTCAAGGCAGGTAATCAATATAGCATGGATCTCCAGTGTTATGTTTCTTCATTGTCATCATCCCTGATGTCTTCGATTTCTTCTCGGCAATATAACGCATTTAGCTCTTGTTGCAACTGAAAATTATGCAGGTAAAGAATCAGAATCCAAACGATGTCATAAGAAGTTAACCTTTGGGGAAAAATCCCAACATTTTGTGCCAAAGATAATTGCACAAAAAATGGAGACAACAAAATAACAACCTGAACATGCTTAAGCTTAGCTGAAATTAGTTCGTCAGTCAGTGTTATCATCCTGCAGGGAGAAAAGGTAAATATCATTCAGTAATCCTAGCCAATAAAGAGAAATAATCCCTAATGCAACAATAAGCCTATTCAAAACATCGAGCATTTATGATGTGCACTGGCAGAACAAAAATTCCGTTTGTAGTGAAAGTGTGTCCTTTAGTTCACCTACTCGAATGCACTTGCCAAAACTAAGCAGGTGGCGCAAGAACAGAATGATGTGATATGATGTTGTAAATTTGCTATGAACCCATAACCGTTGCTGTATAGTTATGGGTGGAACTACTAATAACATCATTACATTTGCAGAATTGGGCATACCTAGACTGTAATTCTGAAATTTTAACAAGTAATGACCGTTCCTTCTCAGAGTTAGCTGTACCAGCCTGCAAAGCGAATGAAAAGACATCTTTCAATCACAGTGAAGAAAACATTGAACAAAACCCTATGAATGGAAATTCAATTGTCAATACTTGAGACAAGAAACTAAGTTGACGCGTACCATTTTATCATTCTTCATTGTCCGGGTTTGAGAAGATATTCCAGGCTGTGCTCCTGAAAAAAAAAAAGAAAGGGAGTTGTAACATTTAATCAAAGAAATAAATTGAATGTCAATGTCCACAAGGGAAAGACTTTGTACCGTCTACTTTCTCATTTTGTTGCAAGCCACCTAGCAGGTTCATGATCAGATCCTGATGTAAAGAGATACAATGTTAGTAAGTCTCATAAAGTACTTTAGTAAGTGTTGCTAATTTTTTAACAGGTTGATATCAAAGATTACTTCATACCTGCTGAAACATAGTCTGCTGCACAAGGTTCTCAAGGTGGGGAATTAGAATTGATGATGATACCGAGCTATTGCAGAGTTCCTTCAGTTGATTACTGTTACACTGCAAACCAAATAGATGATCAGCTACGACGGTGTGGAGAGGAGAGGAGCGAAGTGGTGCTACGTAAGTTAGTGGGGGGAGGTCTGAACATCACTGATGAGTAATAATGAGCTCAAACGATCTGAGTCATGTCTTGAATGAACTCAATGATGCTAGTGTTTTTTGTTTCTTTTTAACTCAGAGTGAAGGAGCTCAACAATAACTACTACCTCTAATTTTATTTCAGTGCAAACCTCATGACCTAGTTGTCAATATAAAAAATAAGAAGACATAGTCCCAAAAATAATGAAAATCACAAACTGATCTACAGTAGCAGCAGAAGGGGTAGTAATTTATGTTAGACTTTAGTATTGGAAATGTAGGCCCCGTTTCCTATTTGAAAAGGTAAAACAGCTGCTGGAGGTATGCATTTTCCTTTTATAGCAACTATAAGGAACAAATAATCTTCCAGCAATATCAGGGAAATTACATTTAGCGTTGATAATGAGAAGAATAGAAATTATACCATTGGCTTAGCATTGACCAACCAATCACCAACACTAGCAGATTTCCTTAGCAGTGAACCCTGAGAAAACAGAGATCAAACCATGATTCCATGCCTATAACATTTCACAAAATGTAACTACGTTTTAAATAACAACATACTTGTGGTGATTTGCGGGAGAGAGCACTGACTGGACCCTCCTGAACCTGGAATAGAAATTTATTCAAGTTTCCCTTTCCACAAAATTATACTCGCTTATTAATTGTATCCACTGGCACCTAATTCACTTACCTTTGCAAGGTCCACATTCTCAGATGTCACAGAAAATCGGCCTTTAATCTCCACCACATTACGCTTGGACTTGTCGCCTAATGAATCTACATAACCTACAACGAGCAGAAAAAAATACACTCTTCATCAAACAAAGCACATAATGTTCCAAAATAGAATTAATGTTCAAAGGCCACGCTCCATATAAAAAAAGATACATACAAAGCAACTTTAACATGCTACCATTCTACAGCAATGCAGACTGCCCGTAAAAGTTTTTATGCGCACTAGTCAAAACAATTACAATTGCAATGATAATTAGATAGATGCTTATACCTCCTGAAGATCGAATAGGAGCCGAAAAACTATTTGCAGAAGCACGAGTTGGCAGTGACAGTGGACCACTAAGATTATTTTTTCTCAAATCACTTCTCTGTTTGTCAGATGTTATTTGGACAGCTGCATCCCTGTCATGCCAAACAATAGTGTTAGAAACGCTAGTGGCCCCAATAACAATTTTCAATGTTTTGTCATCAAAATTAAAAGTGAGATAACAAGAAGCATGTATTATATTTTTAAAGTTATACACGTTCTAAATTACAACATTTAACTAGAAAAGAAACTGCTACAACCATATAAAAACAAATTCGGACCAAATAGAGATTAAAATCAGTGACGTAAATAAATCATGTGGCATTTCAATTTTATCTTCTGTGCATGCATAAGATATAGTTAATTTTACAAACTACATTACACCTAATAGCATGAACATTATAACTAAAAATGATCACATATCAGAACCAAACAAATTCACTAAAATTGGTGGCTAGCATTCCATTAAAAGGTCTCCCTATTCAGCCATCTAGCATTATGTACAACCAAATGAACTAAAAATACTATTAAAAATGAAAAAGAAACTCTAAGCAAAACACTAAGAATCATCAATGAATAGGTAATGGACCTCTCAAAACCATGGCCTCTCTCAACTGATGTGCTATTGTTCGCACCAGAACTCTGTTGTCTCTGCCCAACATCACATGTCCAGCTATTCAACTCTGAATCCTGTTTCGATGTAGAGGGCAATGAATCGTTCTCCGCTCTATTGTTTTCATATCCATCAGCCCTTCTTTTACAGTCGGCGTCGCTAAAATCAAAATCAAAACCTTCATGCGCCTTAGGGCCTTTTCTATCTGAATTAACTGCAGTGGCAGAGGCTCGCTCCCTGAAACATATCAAAACAATTTCACAACCTATGTTTTACTGGAAAGCGTTATAATCACAAGAATCAAGGATATTGATTCTTTCCTGCTTAAGTTCATGATATCGGATCACAATTTCTAGAGCTATCTATAACTAGAAGATGATCGCAAGTATTGGCCTGACCTGTAGTTGTTGTCAGATGATGGTTTCCCCAAATGGTTCCTAAATGATGAATCCTGTTGAAGGGACAAACAACTGACAATTACATACAAAATATCCAATATGTCATTTTAACTTCGTAATAAATTACAATTTAAAACAAGGTTGCCATTTGAGTGTAAGCAACTGAAGAGCTCAACTACAAATATGTAGGCTTTGCAACATGTCTGTTGTATCAAAGAATTTCCCAATGGGAAAAAAACAAGAATCTACCAGACCTTATTAGTTTCTGTGTTTCTTGCAGTGTCATCATCTTCTTTAATTTCTGGTGGCTCATCATCACGAATCTGAAATTTGGACAGCTTAATGGTAACGTAAAATATGAAAGTCTGTACTGGACAAGAGAACAATAGTAGGAACTGTACCAATGATGCTTGAGCCTTGAGATCCTCGATATCGAAGTTCCACGCACTAACACCTCGTTGGTATTCGCTCTGATAAGAAATCGAAGTGTGTTTAAGACTTAGCTGAACCAAGGATAATGTTTTCATTAAACAAGAAATATGGAAATTGAAGGTCCTTTTAGTTTTTTATTATAATTTTATTTCATACAATTCACTGAAGTGCAACTAAAGCCAAATTGTAAAGAAAAATTATGTCACGAATACATGTGACAAACTATTAATGAAACAGATAGTCGGTAACATGCAGTTTTATAGATATTAACCGGATAAGTGAACACTACAAGAGAGAAGAGGAATTTAAAAAGGTTTCCTTAGTGTTCTAAGACCAAAGTTTCTTAAGGCACAGAAACTACCTTGCTTCCAAAATACATGTCTGGTTCTAACGTCATTACCCATTTCAACATCAACTACCAAATCAGATCTCTAGTTGGTCATATACTATCCATGCAAGACATACCCGAACTGTTGAACAAACTATTACCGGCTATTGCTCAGTTCAAATAGCATATTAACGATGCAGCTGCAATCAATCCTGATTACAAAAACACACTGTATGGTTCCAAAAAACCAGAAACACACAATGAAACTGATGACATTAGTTGCGACTCAGAAACTCTAATCTGGCATTTTTTGAATCATCGTTGTATCACGAATGAACAAATCTAATAACTGGAAATTCAAAAGTAGCTTCCAAAATCAAGAACTACACAGAAGCATATAATGTAAATTGAAGTGTATATCACAAACCATGGAAAGAGCCTCCTGTTCCGAAGAAGGCATTTTCTTCAAAGCCAACTGTGCTGCATCTTTAAGCTGGAGACACAAAAAACATCAGATACGTTTTTCCATGATCAGGAGACGGAGACAAAGATAAAGCATGATGGGGTAGCATACCTGAAGAGCCTTTACACGGTCCCAGAGAGGAGGTAAATCAGTTAAGATACTCTTCATAGTCAACTCTGGAGGCTTTGCATTTTTGAAAAACGAATGCTTAAGCAACTTCTCAGCTGTTGGCCTCTTTGTTTGATCTTTGACCAAGCACATTGCAACCATCTCTTTAAATGCCTGATCACAACTGAAAATGTCTAATTACAAAGGTAACCACTAGAACATAATCTACGGTAGTTAACAATCAAAGAGAGGTTCAGATCTGATGACTCGCTGAAAGGATCAACACTACCTTCGAGAACCTTCTGTCGCGGTCATAGTCAAGACCAGGCGGTGCATTCTGGAGAGTCATGAGAAGAACCTGCAGCCAAAGTACACGCCCATTTCATAAACATGATGGTCTGCATCAACAGGTTGCACAGCTTAATGTTTACATACAGGGAATCACTATATGATCACATGGACAGCATAGACCATCAGTATCATAAATGTGCATAGATAAGGGCTGGCTCACATAGGGTTAAGCTTAAGAGGCAACTGGTAACATTTATCACTAGAATTGCAACTTGCGACATGTCACGGAGCATTTAAATTTGATCATTTGTTACATATAATAGAAGCATTACCTTCATAGGCGGGTATTTCGAAAAGGGAGCATGGCCATGTGCTAGTTCAAGTGCAGTGATTCCAAATGACCATATGTCAGCTCTGTAGAAAGATGAGTTGCCAGTGAATTCATAGACTCAATTAAAAACATACAAAAACTGAAAACACTTGCATAATGACTTTACCCAACTGAAACAAAAAAAGGGAAAAACCCAATTAATAAAAATAAAGAGAGAATAGAAACAAAACTAACATACTTGAAGTTATATCCAGTGCCAGGCTGAAGCACTTCTGGAGCCATCCTAGAAAGAAAATTAGAAAGGAAAAAATTAACATGTCAAACATTCTCTAAGCTATTAAAATAGATACAATACAAATATATAAAAAAATGCAATCAAGCAGTTACCAGCAAGGTGTTCCCACAAATGTATTCCTAGATCTTTGCCTATCACCTCTATCAAACATGCAAGCAGATACACCGAAGTCCCCAAGCTTCACTGCACCAGCACCATCGATGAGGATATTACCAGCCTGCATAGTGCCAGATGTAAGAACATTGACAGGATACATCAAATGACTACAGTAACTACAGCATATGCTATGTTGTAACTAACCTTGACGTCACGATGGATTTGACCTTGGTTGTGAAGGTATTCCAGAGCCTTAAGTGTTTCCTTTAGAATGGAGCCAATAACAGGCTCCTCAAAACCATCAGGGTATGCGATCTTCATTAAGTGTAGACACGAACCCTCTGTCATGAATGGCATTACCACCCAAAGGCTGTGCTCCACAACAAATGAGCAAAAAGCCTTGATGACATTAGGGTGATCTATCAAACTCATTATTTGAGCCTCCCTTTGTATTTCATCCTACAGAAGATAATGTGCAGACGTAAGAATTAAGTCCATTTATGTCTAGAAGAAAAAGAGAAAGAAGAGTCACAGTCGTTTAGCCTTGCGGAACAATTGCACCACTTTAAAAGTTACTAACCCCGTCCAATAGCGTTTACTTTGCATTCAAGAAAAAAATTATCTATGCCAATTCAAAGCTGTATAACAATAAAAGTGCACAGAAAAAATTCTGAACAACTGTAAAATGACAGCCTCAAGCCTACCACAACTTTCTTCAGAAAAACAGCTTTGTTGTTAATTATATTGCTGCTATTGTCATAAAAATGCCAATTTGAAACAACTCATTTATGTCTATGCTCCTTTGCTCCCCGTGCAAAGGAAAATAAAAGTTCTGAAAACTTTTAATAACCCATCCATTCTCCATAGGTGCCTGACGCCTAGGATGGTTCTGACACTGGAACTAGTAACCAAACTTGGCACGATGGAACTTAAAAACTTCAAAAGAGAGAAAAAATATTTAGTCCCGAAACAGACAGAGTATTGTCTAGGTCAATCATGCATGGTAATAATTCATAATGAGGCTTAGCTGCTAATCGTATAAAAAGGATGGTGGGTGTGAATTCTATCTCACATTCTAAATGCTCTGTTAACTACTGACGCTACAAACAACGCCTTTTGTCCCCTGCAAGATGGGGTAAATATTACACAAAAAAGATTGGCAGGTCTTATTAAACAAAGAAGCTTTAAAACACTACACCGTGAAAAATGTGACAAACGTGGTGATGTGACGCGCTATTGCCAAATCATGATCAGCAAGGGATCATGAAGTGGCTCACTTTCATTGATGGAGGCAGTAACCCTATCATGGGTTCTGGCCAAACAATGGATTGTTGGAAGAAAGCATATTGGGTATTCGTGAAAGGAACAATTCCATTAATCGCTAAAGAGTAAAAACAACGACTGTAATATCACAAAGACTTTCAAGGGGCATTTACAATTTTTGGAATTTCAGAGAAATTCCATTATTAGATGTCATTCTAAAATGTGTGCACATGCATAATTTACGGCATCTTTCTTCGTCAAATTCGGTACTCTACAGCAGTGCTTTCATGGTGGTAGCCCCCACACGTGGAAACTAATACGCAGCCACTGGCCATCCGGCCAATACATGGGCTAAGTAAAAGAGTTCCCCGCAACTCACCATCTCAACGGGTCGCACCCACAAATATACCATGGAAAATAATAAGTGCGCTAAAAATAGCTAAAATGCAGCTACATACAAAACTCAACTGATCGTTCCAACTTCGCCTTGACTAAGCAATGACTGTAGCAGACCAAGCAAATGCGAAGTTGTCAAAGCCAATTCTGAATTGATCCACCAGGACGCTACAGGGATCAAAATTCCAACCCAATCACCGGCTACCAAATCAACAGAATCCAGTCCAATTGACCAACGGATCTCTAGCCAGATCAAACAGCTTATGGCACGCGCAACCAGACCGCAACCAAAAACCAATGAATTGGAATAGGGAAAAAGGGTGTCACGGGGCTCACGATGTTGTTATTGAGCTGATCGAGATCCAAGCACTTGACCGCCACGACCTCGTTCCTGGGGAGGAAGACCGCGCGGTGCACGACGGCGTGCGCGCCGTAGCCCACCTCCTCCAGCAGCCGGTAGTCGCCGGGATTCACCGTGAACGATGGCGGCGCCGCGGAAGCCACCGCCCCAGCTGCCGCCGGGG
>LAPY01001019.1:11028-21387 GCA_000970635.1 Eragrostis tef | reverse complement strand
TTTTGCTGAACAGCCATACTTATAAGTACTGTACTTCCTATGAACCCCAGTAAGTTTCCCTTGAGGTGCTCTTTGGTGTAGTTCAACTATCATCCTGGAGCATTCCCTGCAGGGAGAAATGAAACATGCAACTGTAAGCACAAAAGCACAACTTGAACTGGTAAGACATAATGAAAGGCAAAGTCTAGGAAGTTTACATCAACTGTTCTTCATTATATTTTGTGTGTAGCTCACAACATTTGTTCCAAGACGTGAACCCATTCATTGTGCACTGAGCTGTCTAGATGGCAGCAGCTGCCAGCATAGATGGGGGAAACTTGAGCATGTCGTATTCGACAAGGCTCAGCTCGATCAAGAAGAAAGAGAGGAGTTCTAGCTGATCCAGTAAATTGCAAAAAAATGCGTCAGGGTGAATCATGAATGTACTATGCGATAAAGCTATGGCTACCAATTAGTGTATGCAGTATCATACCTTCTTGTCAGAATGTTCGGTCTTAAGAAACCTTCTCATGAAACAATATGGAGTCGGCACAGACATATTGAACTTAAGCGTGTTCACTATCATTCTCTCCTGCAGAACAGAAATATCAATGTCAGTTCTCCTAGTATTTTCTTTCGCGATGACAATCAACAAATAGCAATATTACCATTTCTAGAATATCTGCCCTTGTGTAGGCGCGATCACATATTAGGATCAAATCCTCGACAATTGGAACACTCACTTCCTCGTACTTGCAAGCGAGTAGCATAGCAGTCACACCAACTAGCTGAAGCTTCTTTCTTACTACATTTTCACATGCCAAGAATCTGTCTATGATGTTCACAGTCAGGAACAACGTCTCCTCTAACAGTTCTAATTTATAGTGTACCTGCATAGTGAGAAAAAAAAAGAATGCTAAGATTTGTACACTTCATAAATACTTAAACTAAATATTGGACATTTGATTAAAGTTCTCACCTCGATCAGCCAATCAATTAGAATACCACGCATCTTCTCATTTATATCAGTTTGTATTGACATGTAATTAGGAGAGACACAGCCAGAGCCCTGTGTATACAGAATTTTGCATTGAGATCACACACAGTTTAACGACAAATAACTTCAGGACATCTCAAAATTCTACCTCATTTTTTCGGTAAAAGCTGTAAATTTTGTCAATATATTCTGTCACCGCAAGAGAGTTGCCAGCATCACAGCTATCAATATCAGGTGCTACCTCCTCAATATCTTCCATCTCTATCTCTTTGAATTCAGAACTCATCTGAAATGAAAAGGCATCGGTGACGATGAACAAATATCTATATTTTAATGACTGAGTAACATCATGTCCAGAACATACGATAGATGTTTTACCACTTCGTCCGTCTCGGGGAGCATGGGCAAGGGCATATCATCAGACATCTTAACACTTCCCATATTTGTAGGAGTGTGAAATGTTGTATCCGCGCTTCTTTTCTTCCTCTCACTTCCAATTGGGGCCTAGAAAATAGTTTCAAATATTGAGCTGACATCGAATACTTCATGTGTTAAATTTGGATATGTTAAATGAAAGCAAATAACAGAGCATGATGTGAACAGAAAGGTGTAATAATGGATTAAAATTCATAGTGTATTCATACTCGACATGTACCATTCAAAAAAATACACAACAATACAAGAGCAATTAGCAGTAATGAGAGACTGGGAACAACTTGGCATGAGGCTTCGATATGCAAATTTAAAGTTCATATGTGACCTTTCAAACTTTACAGGTTGAAATTTTGAATTGCTTCATTTGCCATAAGTTTATATTTCAAATATATGTATGATACAATCTAACAGCGAAACACAGCCCAAAAGATTTCAATTATTTGTTTGCTACAATAATTTTAAGTTGTAAAATGGGAAAGTTTATATAACTGATCAGTAGTGCATGGAGCAAATATTACAAAATGTATGAACAACTTGAATTGCTTTAATGACTATTACCAGATGAGCACTTTTAGGCTGGTTTGCCAATGTTGCAGCGAATTTCCTGCCAAAAGTGACAAACAAACTTTATGAGATTTCCATAAATTCGATTCTGAACTGTAAGGTAAAGTGGAGAACAGCTCAGGAACCTTGTAATTGGACGGCGTCCAGCAAAGACAGCTTGATCCTTAGGATCCACGGCGGCCGCAGGTTTCCTAAAACATGAAGAGAATTTAAGGCAATTAGACGTCCGGTACATGAAAGCTAAAACACAAATTTGGCTTTAACGGTGGCTTACTCTGACAAGCCCCTCTTGCTCACAACAAATGGGTGGCGAGGGCCTCCTATGATGTTTTTGATGTCACCAAGGACCCTCCGGTTCGTAGTAGCCATCTCGGATGTGTACTTGATCCCCTCCATTGCAACACCTTCTCGAAAGAGCCACTACAATCATTAAATTGTTAGCAACAAGCGTACTGTAGTATACTTTCCAGAGGATAGGAGAAAGTTGGTACTTTGGTGATTGTTTTTAGATCCCACGTTGTGCATACGATTCTCAATTGCCGATGAACTTCTGCAGCAAGAAAGTCAAACCAAACTCAGACATCAGAAATAGAAGAAGCAAGGATGATAATCTGGCATTATGACCGAATAAAAAAAAGAGAAAATTCCTTATTTGCCATTGAGAATTTGAATAGTTCAGAGAGGGAGGGAGAGGTCGTCGTTCTCTTCCCTCTCTCATCTCCCGCAGGAAGAGCATTACCACAAGGTTCGTGAGGCGGCGATGCTAATTCTCTCTCTTTCTTCTCCGTGGAAAACGCGTAGTTCTTGTTGGATGCGTTTTTGGGCGGGGCCAGTTTCGGGCTAGCTTGGGTGACTGCCTGGATCGTTCCTTTGTGATGTTTTGCCTTGGATTTGATTTCTTGGATCTGGTTTTCTCTTGGATTTCCAGTTACATGGAGTAATTCACGGAAAAGATTGGCTGAAAGCTAGTACATGCTTCGATAGCTGGGATTCTTTCACTTTCAGGTCGCTGGGGGCGGATCTGCTCTTGATGGGTTCCTTGACCCGATGCTCTTCTTGGATCTCCTCTGCTCTTTGATATTAGGTGCTTGGTTCTTGGAAGGTGCTCTAAGAGTTTGCAAACTCTTCTGTTGTTGGTGGCGTTCTCTCCAGCTCGACGAGATAATTGTAGCATATAATTAAGGAGCTTGTTAGGATATTTTTCCTTATTCGGTTCGAATTGTCAACACTTTAGTCTGTTTCTTGGCCTGCCTACTTGACTAGTTGTCTTTTCGGTGTCGTTTCTGAATTCCAGTGGAACATTGGGCGAAATTCAAACCAAAAGGCAGTGCCTTTTTCAGATCCACGTGGCTCTAGGCATTTTTTTATGAGAAAATTCCTTATTTGCCATTGAGAATTTGCATTGTTCTTTATTTGCCATGTTAGAAGTTGAACTTCCTTAGTTGCTATCCAACAAATTTTTTATGCCTTCGTTGCCACTGCAGTGCAATTTTTGCTCTAACTTCAACATGAAAAAGCCAAAATACCCCTAACATGTTTGAGTTTAAGTCCCGTAATTTTTATGCCTGGCAAGGGAGAAGGGGAACGACGGCTCTGCTAGGGGTATTTTTGTCTTTTCATGTTTGGGTTAGAGCAAAAATTACACTGCAGTGGCAACGAAGGCATAAAAAATTTGTTGGATAGCAACTAAGGAAGTTCAACTTCTAACATGGCAAATAAAGAACAATGCAAATTCTCAATGGCAAATAAGGAATTTTCTCATAAAAAAATGCCTAGAGCCACGTGGATCTGAAAAAGGCACTGCCTTTTGGTTTGAATTTCGCCCAATGTTCCACTGGAATTCAGAAACGACACCGAAAAGACAACTAGTCAAGTAGGCAGGCCAAGAAACAGACTAAAGTGTTGACAATTCGAACCGAATAAGGAAAAATATCCTAACAAGCTCCTTAATTATATGCTACAATTATCTCGTCGAGCTGGAGAGAACGCCACCAACAACAGAAGAGTTTGCAAACTCTTAGAGCACCTTCCAAGAACCAAGCACCTAATATCAAAGAGCAGAGGAGATCCAAGAAGAGCATCGGGTCAAGGAACCCATCAAGAGCAGATCCGCCCCCAGCGACCTGAAAGTGAAAGAATCCCAGCTATCGAAGCATGTACTAGCTTTCAGCCAATCTTTTCCGTGAATTACTCCATGTAACTGGAAATCCAAGAGAAAACCAGATCCAAGAAATCAAATCCAAGGCAAAACATCACAAAGGAACGATCCAGGCAGTCACCCAAGCTAGCCCGAAACTGGCCCCGCCCAAAAACGCATCCAACAAGAACTACGCGTTTTCCACGGAGAAGAAAGAGAGAGAATTAGCATCGCCGCCTCACGAACCTTGTGGTAATGCTCTTCCTGCGGGAGATGAGAGAGGGAAGAGAACGACGACCTCTCCCTCCCTCTCTCTCGGCGGTGGCTGCTGCGAGGACCAGGAGGAGGAAGACAGGGGCGCGATAAAATAGGGGGAAGGCGAGCGCGTTGCGGCCCTCCGAGAGGTGTTTAAATGCAACGGTCGTTGATATCTGGGCCGTCCGATACGATGTGGATAATGGGGTAGCCATGTGTTTTCAAAATACAAGGACACTTTGCAAGTCTTGATGAGCCAGCCCAATACTTGAACGTGGATGAGGCGTCAACTTTAAGTAATCAACCACTCCATTTTTCAGCGGTGAAATCTCTTAACACGGCCTTAGCTAGACTGAGTTGTATCATAATGATGTGCTTTCACACCCTCAGGTCCATCTCAAACTTATAAGGGAGCCCAATAGTGGTCAAATCGTAGTTTGTTGCACGAGTAATTTTGGAGTATCCAACGGCTCTAATTTTTCTACTGCACGGGAAGATTTGAAATGCGACTTGATTACATGTCTTGAGCCTCATGACAAACTGCTAATACTAGAAGAGTACAGCCATGCAAGATAAGATAATCAATGTTCATGGACGGTCGTTGTGATCCACCCTGCTTCCTACTAGCCTGCTTCTGCTCATCCTGTGTACTCGTTTTTACCGTGGACACCACACTGCGCAATCCCATCCTTACCGTTATGCTGCCAGTTCAGAATTTCATTTTGTCAAGAATGAGAAACCAATGTCCAATGGACTTGCACCACCTTGCATGATGAGCAGAGTCTCATGACAATATATATTTTTCATTCTTTATTGGTTTCAACATCTTCCCTATGGAATATAAAAGAAAGGCCTAAGTGGAAATAAGCTAGAGATTTGGATTTGGAAAGGTTAGAATTCAGTTGGATTTTGTGGCGAACAAATTAACAAATACCACATGATCTGGAAAAGGAAATTTCGGTAGCTAATAATGAAATGGTTGGACGCAATTGGCTGACAATACCCCCAGCATGTTTTGAAAATATTCCCATTATTTTGAAGCTTTGAATGTGTGCTTTATGTATAAAACCAGGACGTGGCCGAGAAAAAAGAACTATATGCATAATAAAACTCTAACACACCACATGGGGCGATATCATGCATAAGCTTTCAAATGTCTCCTGATGAATAGATTTTGTAATTTCTAGTTAGCGTGCGTGTAAGAATGTTGCACAATCAATTAGTACTCCTGTGTCCTGTCAACTCACTGAAAGCGCGAAATAGCTTACATAAACACTAAAAACAGTAGTATTTGCCTAGTTTTCCTGACGGTGCCTTGGCAACTTGACGCTAGCCTACGTGCTATTATTTTTATGTTCATCTATCTCGGCTCACTGGCACAGCCTAGCATGTATTTTGAAACTTCCCTCGCAAAACATGCAAGACTAAAGTCGAAGCTTTTTGTTCGTTTGGCTGTCGACCCAGGTCAACACTCCTTTGGATATGGACACGGTGACGCAGGGACTGCTGTTCGTCTTCTGGGTAGTTGAGCACTTGTCGGGGCGTCAGCTGTTCCTTCCCGTATTTACGGTTTTGCTTATCTTGGGGCTCTAGCTGATTAGATATGGTGCCACGAAATGATAACCAGGTAAATTTTTACAACCGTAGGTTATCCTTGCTGGGTTTTATTTCGCTTCTGCAAACAAGATAACGTTTGCTATTTTGGGAGGTTGGGAGAGAAGGACAGGCCCTCCCTGGAAGTCAGGTGAGCCCGCGAAAAAGGTTTCATTTCCCTGCCTTGATCGTCGTCCTCCTCCTTGCTCCTCTCTGCACCTCCCAACAGAGAAGAGAAGAGAAGAGAAGAGAAGCCACACGACACGAGCGCAGAGATTAGATAGATGCTGGCGACGGCCGTGGTGCCGGCGACCGATGCGGAGGCGTCGGGGAGGCAGGTCTCCGACGAGGCCTTGGTGGAGGAGCTCCTCGCCGCCGTCGGCTCCGCGCGATCCTTCCAGGAGTTTCGCCGTTCGCAGCGCAAGGAGTGCTTCAACCTCCTGCGCTGGCTCCAGCTCTTGCTGCCGCTCATCCAGGAGATACGCGAGGCCGCGCCGCCGCTCACCGACGATGCCTACCGCCGCCTGCCCTCCTCGGTCGTGCGTTCCAAGCAGCGCGACGCCTCCTCCGCTGCTGCCACGACGGCAGCAAGATCTTCCTGGTAATTAATTTTGAATGGACTGTTCAAAATTAATTTTGAATGCTGCTCCTCATCTTGTCTTCAATATATATATATATATATATTCTCAGGCGCTGGAGAGCGAGGCTGTGCTGGGGCGGTTCCGGGCCGTGTACGAGAAGATGAACCTTGCATTGGACGGGATGCCATACTCCGACATCGGCATCTCCGATGAAGTCAAGGAGCAAGTACGTCCTCCTGAGCTTTCCTCCCTCCCTCTTAATTATGTGTTTTTTTTTCTTTTCTTTTCTGATCCAAATATTTATTTCAGGTTGAGCTCGTCAACACGCAGCTCAAGAGGTGCAAGAAGAGAACAGACACTCAGGACATGGAGCTGTCCATGGATTTTATGGTCATACTTCAGAACAAGCAGGACGGAAATGCAGACAGAGCTATCCTGGAACGGCTGGCCAAGAAGCTCGAGCTGCAGAGCCTGGCGGACTTGAGAGCTGAGACGATGGCCGTTAAAAGGCTCATCAACGAGAGGAATGGCCAGCAAGCGGAAAGCACCAAGCAGATAATAGAGCTCGTCAACAAGTTCAAGGGGGTTGCTGGCATCGACGAGAAGAACATCCTTGGGGAGGTTTCGATCCCCAAATATCTGGAGAAGTGTCCATCTTTGATGATCCCCAACGACTTTCTTTGTCCCATCTCTTTGGAGATCATGACCGATCCTGTCATCATCGCCAGTGGCCGGGTGGGTACACATATACGCACGCTTCTGTTATACTACTATAGACATTATTCATTGTGCTCTTCCTTAAAGACTCAGCAGAATGTTTCAATTGATGATTTGCAGACCTATGAAAGAAGAACTATCCAGAAGTGGTTTGATGCTGGTCAGCGGACCTGCCCCAAAACTCAGCAACCGTTAGCCCATCTGTTGCTGGCACCAAACTTCGCGCTCAAAAACTTGATTATACAGTGGTGTGAAAAGAATAAGGTTGAGATTCAGATGGCAGAACCTGAGCCTGTGGCTGAACAGGAAGAGCTCAAAGCAGACATTCCATCCCTGGTGAAGGATCTATCATCGATTCATCTTGATGTGCAGCGGAAGGCTGCCAAGAAGATTCGGACACTTTCAAAAGAAAACCCGGAGAACAGAGCACTGATCATCGACAGCGGTGGGCTCCCGGCTCTCATCGGCTTACTCTCCTACCCCGATAAGAAGATCCAAGAGAACACCGTGACTTCCCTGCTGAACTTGTCCATCGATGAGACCAACAAAGTTTTGATAGCAAAAGGTGGAGCTATTCCTATGATCATTGAAGTCCTTAGGAATGGCAGTGTCGAGGGACAGGAGAACTCAGCAGCAACATTGTTTAGTTTGTCTATGGTTGATGAGAACAAGGCAGCTATAGGAACTATGGGCGGTATAGCTCCTTTGGTGGACCTCCTAAAGAATGGGACAATCAGAGGTAAGAAGGATGCTGCTACAGCAATATTTAATCTGATACTGAACCATTCCAACAAATTCAGAGCTATTGAAGCAGGGATCGTCGTTGTTTTACTGAAAATAATTGATGATTCCAAACTTGGTATGGTTGATGAAGCGCTTTCCATTTTCCTCCTCCTTGCATCGCATCCCAGCTGCCGTAGTGAGGTAGGGACAATGCCTTTTGTTGAGACACTTGTTCGAATCATAAAGGAAGGAACTCCCAAGAATAAGGAGTGTGCACTATCTGTTCTCCTCGAGCTAGGTTTGAGCAACAACTCCCTTATGGTGCATGCACTCGGATTTGGTCTAAATGAGCATCTAGTCGATATTTCAAAGACCGGTACAAGTAGAGCGCAGCGGAAAGCAAATTCTTTGATTCAGCTTTCTCGGAAGTGTTCATAGGAACTCCGTGTGAAAGCAGCATTATCTGTTCAGCACCATAACTGCATGTGAATCAGCTAAAATATGAGTTGATCTGTTCCCTAAAATAATGATTTCCTCATAGAAAAAACATGGACAAAGTGCATTGCTAGAGTGATATCGGTCAGATAATAGATCATGAGGGGAAACAAGAACATAGTAGCACCCCTTTGAGTCAATGGACAAGATCGTTCATCCACCAATGAACTTAAAAAAAAGGCTAACAATGATGGAAACAGTGTGTAATTTGTATCTTGCGGGAAACTTTGTTGTAACTCTTAGTTCTATGGTAATTATGTAGAAGCTGTATTGACACTCCAAGGATCCAATGCATTATCTCGTGGTAAATACTTCTGTGGACAATTCTGCAGTGATCATCACGACTCCTGTTTGCAAAAAAAAAAAAAGATTCAAAGCTCTTTGGAGAAGTCTATTTTTTTCTTAATTCCTGGTCCGTAGGAAGTGGTTGGCAACTCAAAGTGAACCCATTGTTTCAATAGGAACCAGGTTTTCCACTTGGCCTCTATTGACAAAAAGACGAAGGAGGCTTTCGTCTTGAAGCGAAGTTTGTTAGATGTTAGGGATAGAATGATGTCAAGTCCGCGTGTGATGCGATCCGTTGTCTTATATATTGTATATATATAGCAAGTCAAAGCAATACTTTACTAATTTTCTAGCCATAGATGAGCAACGAATGTGTAAGTAACATGACTGCATATGCGAGATTGAGCTGAAACATCTATCAAATTCAATATATACTAGTCTAGTTATAATTTTTTTTTTCATAATTTTTTGCCTTCTTAGAAAACATGAATTGTGTAGATGTGTTTTCATACAAGCTCTACCATATCTGTCTGACCCGAAAAAGCCGGTGTTGTGAACGATAACCTCACGTTACACACCCCTCTATTTTTGAACCACAGGAAAGAAGGAAATTCATCAATATCTTGATGCATGTTTTGTGTAAGGAAAGCCACTAGCTAGACCCCTATTTTATCATTTATGTGCTTTCGTCTGCTTAAATTGTTTTTAACTTGTTATTTTTTTTGTTATTTTCTCTCACTTTGGACTTAATATTTTGGGCTGAGCTAGATCTGGGAGTTAGAGGTCCTTGAGGTGACTACACAAGCTCCAACAATCAATGATATTTGAAACATCTATTGTGTTGTCCCTAGATAACCGCGTGATTATGGTATATAATCCTGAGTGAAGACTCTCTTGATCAGCGATATTTGTTCTTTTTCATGTGTAAATCAATTTTTAATGAGCCGCATTGTGAAAATTAGAATCGCAACAAATTACTTAAATATTCTATTATTTATTGTTAATTAATCGGTGTTTACCTCTGTGGATGGCAAAAAAAAACGATTATTCTATCGAGAAGGATCGCGCGATATTTTCTATATACGAAAAGATCGTGCATATCGGCGTTTATACGATTGTGCTAGCCAGAAGGATACGATCTTCCTTGTCCAGTAACTAACTAGAGACGATATTAAGAATGAGTTGTCATGGAAACTGTGGTGGCTAATCTTTAAAGTGGCGGTGTGTGTCTGTACTGTGTTTTGTTTCGCAGAAAGAAAGAAAGAAAAAAAAAAGAGGGGAAGAGTTGCCTAGAGAGAGAGAGGACAAAATAAAGGGCAAGGAAGCCAAGGGGAGTAGCTAGCCTAGGGGGGCACAGCAGGTCAGAGGTGTGTCCTAGCTCTGAGAGACTGCAGCAGCCAGGTAGCTATCTATCTATATAGATCCCTCCTTGAGCCACGCTCTTCTCCAGTCTCCAAAGGAAGAGAACCAGCAGAGCAAATCTCTTAAGGTAGGGTGGTAGCATGAACGGAGCAACACAGGTGTTCTTCATCGGGGTGGCCTATGGGCAGCTCCTCGCCGGAGGGTCCGGCGGCGGCGACGAGCCGCGGCAGCCGCGG
>LAPY01001018.1:123951-137032 GCA_000970635.1 Eragrostis tef | reverse complement strand
AATCAAAATACAGATCATGTTTGGCTGTGTGGAATCTTTGGACATAGAATCAGCATGATACCTCATTCTACAAAGCTGGAGTGAACGCAAAATTTAAAAAAAATGATCACAAACAATAAACATTTTGAACTCTACACATCAGTAGCCAAGATTCACATACTTAGAACAGGGACAAATCATTCTCAACTCTCAAATGTCGTACATATGACATACCATGGCATAAAGCCATCGCCAACACACATGGTCCTAATATTCAAGCTTACATAGTAATATATTAGTATCCCACTCCATACATAGAACACACATTGTCCAGCTTATTATTATACCAGAGAGCATAGCATACTCCATACATAGACATACAATAAGTTTGCGAGTAGCCTAGAAAATGAGGAATAACAACGTTGAAGCCTTTGGTAAATGAAAAATGTTCAAGATCTAGTGAAATGGAGCCTGCCAATACCCCATCAGTCCCATGCATACTTGCCGACTTCATGCTTATAGCCTTTCGCTCTTTTGTTTTCTGCAAGATAAGAAAAAAAATCATAGAACATGAGCACATAGATTGCTGGCCACTAAAAACAGGGCAACATCAGTTGGTGACTATCAAGCATGTGCTTGTGATTTACCAGGCTTGTACCAATTTCCTGCCATTTCCTTTGAGCTTTCAGCTGCTGTCCTCGCAGCCTCTTCATTTGCTTGATCTTTATTGTACGCTACGCTTAGAAGATCCCAAAACTTCACAACCTTGTGCCTGTACCCTTTTGCATCCTTGTTTCTCTACAAAAAATGGATTGAGAACAAGTATAGAACAAGTATAAACATCTAGAATGTCCAGATACCAAGAAGTATAAAGCTACTAATTCCTACAATCAGGATCTGAACTGTTGCTTAACTAATAAATATCCAAGTACCAGGACAAGGTTCGACTAGTAGCAGCCACGAAAATAATCAGCTAAGAAAACAACTATCAGCTCCATGCACAAGTAGTAGCTATGGTCAAACAACTATTAAAATGTAACTGGTTTCAAAATATTACCTCGCAATCATCCCATACAAAGTCACTATCCACTTTGAGCTTATTCTTGTCCTAATCCCATCCGAAGCCGCTAGTGAACAAGAGTCTACGCATGACAATCATATCTTAGCCTATGTTTGGCTTCAGAGCCGCTACCTCACACGATAAACCTTAGCTAGTCCTTCTAAGAAGTTGGCAAAAGTTAGACAACACAGACTGTAGCTCCGTTTGGCACCAAATTTTCATGAAACTGAAGCGGTGAATGGATTAAGAAAAACATCTCCACATTTCATTAACATGGTCAGTCCCACCTATCATTGAGACAATGGGTACATGTGGCTATGAGGTATTAGAATTTTTTAGGTGACATACAATGAAGTTCCCCAAGAGATTGAGTCTTTGGAGCACTTGCTTGAGTCATTTGTTCTTGTTTTAGACCAACCATATAAAGTTTAAAGCACTCAATTTAATATATGTACACTAAAAATACTAACGTATTTAGAGCTGAAACTTTGCCACGTAGGGCCTAAACATGGAAGAAACATGTGGTATCTCAGTATGGAAGAAAGACTGCCAACAAGAACAGAATCCGCGCCAACAATTTTCAGTGTATCAGCCTCGTTATGCATTTGTGTCAGCTCATCAGAATCTCATACAGTACAAGATTTTTAACATCTTGATGCCCTGCCTCTGTCCCGCTCAAGAACATCGGGGACAAGGGCAGGAGACAGCAAGAGAACAGCAACAACAAAACCACGTTCCCCCAATGTCTCTGAGGTTAGATTTGGCACTGCTTATAACTCTATGGTGTCTAAATCCTACAAAGAATGGATCAAGTACACCTTTATATATGTACAATACAAAACACCGGTTGCGGCTGCACATGATTAATGAAGGACGCGGAAGTATGCCGTCTATAAATCCTGTAGTTGCTTCTTGGGCTTGGTCAATAAAGAAAGGCCTTGCTGCCCGAACTCGTCCTTTTATCAACTCCCAAAAAATCGAGTTGTAAAAAGCTTTCCAAAAGGACCTCAGTTACACCAAGTGTCATGACTGCCAAAATATGTTTGGGTCATTGCTATATACTGCACGGTCTTGGATTTCTAAATTAGCGACGTGCCAATCAACAAGCCTTGCTTGAATACATTTCAACAACATGAGTCCTGTAGGGAAGAGCCACCAACCACTTTCATCCCTGAAAAAACATATCAGAGAACGTGAAGAAACAAGGTGGCAAGGACAGAAAAGCAATGTGTATCAAAAGATGCTACTGGACGAGAAGGAAAAATTTGCTTACGTTCCCAGGTTCCATGGCTGCATGCTCGGGTGTCTTTTGGTTGATGATTTGTAGTGCACAAAACCACATACGAAGGCGATGACCTAGAGATTGAAAAGCAAGGTAAGGTTATAGAGCAGTTGAACTTTGAGCAAGACAAGCTAGAATGTCTGCTGTCATAGCTAATAAAGGCCGATTATTTCCCAACAAAACAGTTACAATAAGACCCACAGAAACACGTATGGGCTCAGGAAAAGGATCCCCCGAATATTGGGTAGCCGTTGTTAAACCAGGCCAAATACTTTATGAAATGAGCGGAGTATCTGAAACTGTAGCTAGAGCAGCTATCTCCATAGCTGCTAGTAAAATGCCCATACGAAGTCAATTTCTTAAATTAGAGATATAGAACCCCCAAAAGGAGTATTGAAGATAAAAAAAAAACCCTGATTTTTCCTTCTGGAAAGACTAACAGAGATCTTGGGAAGATCTGGAACACATTGTAGATGCCAGAAACCAGATACATTGAAAAAAAATAGATTGATGAAGAATACTTACAACATTGACCAGTGAAGATATGTTCCACAATGCATATACACGAGCAAGACCTGCTGATCGCCTTGGTCCATGACTAAATAGAGCATTTATACCAGCCGGGAACGGTGACAAAATCCCAAGAGGAAGAATAAACAAAACCAAGAGAACATCCACCATAGAGTATGAATATAGTTGGAGAAAAGTAAGCAAAACTAAGCTGAAATCCGCGAGAAGCAATATAGAGATTACTAAACCAACAAGATCCTGCATTTAAAAAACCTGATGATTAGCCAAAAATGAAGATTAAGCTAATATTTATTCTGTGTACTGAAAGATGTCAGAGTAAAACCTGATGCCCAACTGGTTTAGTGTTATGCAAGATAAGAGAGAACGGGTAAAACAAATCTCTCTTGTCTTTGAGCGTCCTTAAGCTATTGCTATCCAGAACTCCACCAGTAATCCTTTTGCGCATGAGAGCATCCTTAATTCTTGACTGGCCTAGTTGAATATCAGCGAGCATGTCTTGCGTTCTGCACGATGTAATAAGCCGTCCAGGATAATTAATAAATGATGATTAACAAGCAAAATGTTGAATCCTCAAAAGCAACAACAAAACAGAAACCAAAAACACACATAGTAACTTACGGTTGACGTTGCTCTATTTTAACTCTAGGGCTACCATCAGGTTCAGCAACCACACGTTCCCTTTCAAGAGCATAAACAACAAGACCAAGTTGATAATACCCTAATGCTGTAGCTTGGAACCAAGCAAGATCAACACGGATACCATTCACTGCCAGAGAGGGATTTGCATGAGTTTCAAGCCAGTCAAGTACAGGAAGAAACGTTACTTTCAGATTTCCACGGCGAACCAAACGCAGCTGGGCATTCAATCCAGCTACAAGACGGTGCCATATCCATGAGGGAACAGCCTGTAAAGGATATGACAAGACGTCAGCGAAAAGCACCAAGATATGAACAGTGCAGATTGAGAGATTAAAAATCATACCTGACTCATTAGACTGGTGAGCACACTGTCACTATGAAGTGAAAATGGAGCCATGTAACTTCCATCGCCTCCAAAGATCAAGGTCAATGGAAACCTTTGACGAAGGCGAGGTGGAAGATCAGGCCTTTTTTCATCTCCCCCAAGAAAGAAATCTAGATACCCTAGCATGAGATCTGGAGTAGCAGTCACCTATAAATTGGAAAACCCTCTTAGATTCCATAAACTGACAAGCTTGAAGATATGACTTTAACCTTGGTAATGAGAACATAAGTTAACAGTACATGCCTGACAAAACTAAGAACACTAGAACCTATAAAATGATTACAACAATAAAAACTAAGACACCTGAATATAACTTCCGTGGGTCTTAACAAGTCCTTTTCTTATTTATTTCAATTTTAGCAACAACTCTTGATACCTACTACTCTTTGTAGTATCGGACGGCTCCCCTTGACTAAAATTTAATCAGATAAAAATGATGTGTATTCTCATTATGCAAGCTGCACTATATGTTTACAGGTCCAGCTAATATTTCATTAGTTGTATTCTGGATACTCCTGCAAGCAGAGCCATAGGTTTTAGTTTCCTCTTTGAAGGACCTAAAAGCATTTTGATTTCTAGACCCACGAATGTACTGAATATTCTGAAATAGAAACAAAGACAGACCTTGAGCCCTTCATAGAGCGCACGTGAACGGCAAGACCGTAAGCATGAATGATCATATTCAGAGCGAACAAATTCACGAAGTCTCTGTAATTTCTTTCTCCTACGCCACTGCTGCCATGACCAAGCCAGGGGGTATGCAAGTATACAGAGAATATTGTAAACTGATCCTTCCCACCACTGATAAGTTGCAAGGGTGTTTATATCATCGACAAAACGATTAAACGCATCTTCATACCTGACAATGAAGAGATAGCACAAACGTCATTTCACGTAATTTTGAGAGGACCACCAAGATGCAGATTAAAAAGTGTACAAGAACCAAAAGAGCAAACGAATAAAGCTTTGTCTGTGTGTTGTGGAGAGGGGGTGGCAGTGGCACAAAGAACCGGAAAGGTGGAATCTGATTAAGCAGCATTAGGTGTACTTGAGAACAAGATACATACACAATCTCGGTGATCTCTTCTGGTGGGGTGTGTGGGAGATGCCAAGGTTCACTGAAAGTGTTGGGGCCCATGAAATACATCCTATGTACATGGCCATGTGATTCTTCAGCCCTATTAGTTTCCAAGACCTGCAGCAATAATAAAATTTCTATAAGAATTCAGGATGGCCACATGGTACTTAAGCTACGAGTTAGAGCGGAAGAAGGTATGAAGTACCTCATTTAGCGATTCCAGGAAAGGGAACGAATGATCAATTTGGGATCCTTGTTGAGTTGGTGCTGGCCCAGGTAACTCATCAGTGCCAACAAATTTCATACGAGCAACACTTAAAACAAGAGCTAACAAGATAAGAAGGCCAGAGAGTAGTAGGCCAAATAACCAAGGTCCCCCAAAAGTGTATATCAACTCTTCCAGAGCAGTATAACAGTGAGGCATGCGATATCTATCGGACACACATTTGTATGGGCATGGAGTCTCAGCAGCACCACCTATCAGATAAAAGCAATGCTTGTAATGCCCGAGAAAGGTAACAGGGCTGTCTAGGCACCATCTATAAACTCGAAAAGAAGTTTTATGCTATTGCCGACAGTACAGAAAACGTGATAAATCATGTGTGACCAAAGATTAAAAAAAAATCTAGATAAGAGTCTAATGCCAAGTAGCTAGGCAATTTAGAAACTTCAAAGTTGTTTTGTGTTTACAATTTCACATGTACCACACCAGGATACAAGAAGAAAAATTACCTCGGACGCTTATGTATATAGCCCGGTGAGGGAGTTCCTCTGGAGGGCATTGAATGCATAGAGATTTAGAAGACCCAGTAACATTCTTGTATGTTCCCAATGGGCACTCCTGTAATTTATAGAGAAAGTTACCTCCCACGAAGTATTAAGAAGTTACAGCGGACACAGCCAGTAGAACTATGTAATCAAATAAGTAAATATATCATTTTCCATAAAATGGCCAGCATACTAAGCATTTTTATTATACAAACCACTTGGTAGACCCTTTTGAGGTGTACCAACCAAATCTCGCTACTCAACATGACACCAAAAAGAAAGGTAAATCACAGTTCTAACATATAAACAAGGTACCTTGCAAAATGTACCATAAAGACCCTTTGGGCAAGCTTTTCCTGTAACCGTTCCATTCCCACCAGAAAACCCCTGACCTTTACTGGTTCCTCCACTGTAGAATAGTATAACATTAGCATACTAACAATATGTGTGTATATTTCAAAATATTACGCTCATTGCAAACATTTGCACAATAACTACAGGCTAGAAAGGACAATTTACAAACAATGTCGTCAACAGAGAGCTCAATCATGGAATATGGAATTTGATCATCACGTGCACCAGAATACCACAATAATTTTGATAGCATATTTGTCAAGTCTAACTCAACGCATTATTTCAGCACAGCTAAAGTAGATTAACATATACATATTTTGTAACATTTTAAAACGGAGAAAAATGATCTGTAACGAAACCGATGAGCCAAATCCTAGATTCAAAACCCATGCCCTTTCAATGTTATTAGGGATGGTTCTTTTGTGCACAATATGAGAGATTCACACACACAAAAAAAAAGGAAAAAAAATCTACCTATGGAACAAGTACATGTAATCATCATGAAGGACACATTACTAATGTTTACGGACAGTAAAAATCACACAAAGCATGTTATACTATACGAGGAAGACAAGCTCAGACGCGATTCCACTAAATTGTTTCCAAGTTAAGGGATCCTGAAAACTAGTAAACAAGCATTTTCTTGCAGAAACTGTGACTTACCATAGAAGATCGTATTACCAACAGTCTGAGAATATGATTATGTAACTGATATAAAAGGTTTTTCCTTTGTGTGCATACATGCGCGTGTTTCCACTTTTCAGAGATGTGCCATTTAGTGTCATACTCCTTACAAGTTTGTAGTAAGTTCTAAATTGTATGATCTTCCTACAAGTTGTGGCGTGGTCTAGTACATTCTATGATTTAGGGTCAGTTTGGATCCCTTGCCTGTCTTTGCTTGGCCTTGCTCGGCAAGGGTAGTCGTTTGGCTCCCCCCAAAAATCTTGCCTTGCCAGCCAATCTCGCTGCCCCTGGCTAGGAAATCCTTGCTGACACCAGAGAGCCGATTTGGCTCTCCCACGCGAGCAAAATTTGTTCGCCTGTAGCTCACACCAACGCCCGTAACAATCCCCTTCCCAGTATTCTTCAAATCGGTACTGCTCCTGTCCGAATCCAACTCTTTGAGCTAAAATCTGTGCTGCTCTTTGCCTCCTCCCCACTTAATCGAGCTTCATGAGCCCAAATCGCTGTTTTCCCCCGCCGAATCGAGGTTGCTGAACACAAATTGCCGATGTTACTCACTGGTTTGATCCCCACGGACTCGAACAGATGCTCTAGCTGCCATGGCTGAGCCCATACTGAGGGCCTAGCTGTGCGAGGAGAAGAGAAGGAGAAGCAAGGCAGGTAACCAAAACGCTCAGCCATATCTTGTTTTTGCCTCTTGTAGCTCGGCGAGGCGAGCAAGCTAGGCGAGGCGAGGGGCGGCAAGGGAACCAAACTGCCCTTAGTATCTTTCTTTAGGTTCTATGCTTTATTCCCTTTCTATACGATGCAAGCCAGATAAAGATCTGGGATCTTGTGTGCCCATTTTTGTTATATAATAGCATAGCCTTGGACCCCGTTCTACAGTATATTCACTCAAAATGCCAAAAGGCCAGTGTAAAACAAGAAAGAATAATATACGAGCCCACAAAAGGATGACATGGTGTAAAAAATGACTAGGAAGGTAGAGCTACTGATTAAAGATCCAAAATATCAAGGCATAAAGTACAAATTAGTTCTTTAGATCATGGTAGCAGAATTGCTGGCCTAAATCACCAGAGTAACCAAAGCATCCTTTTATGAAGGCATCCAGTAAAAAGTGATAAAAAAATAAATACTAGATAAAGGATCGGACCAAACCTCGAAAGTATGGATCCTTTAACAGCTGCAACAGGAACATACTCGTCCCCAGTTGGAATGTGAGACCAATGGAAGTGAATCCTTCCTCCTCCACCTCCACCGCTGCCAGCACTGCCAAGGCCACCAACACTAGAAAGGAGGGAGCTTTCCGCTAGGGACAGAGTGTGCACGAATAGAAGAATGGTGCCGCCAGAGCCACCACCAGGTCCTCCAATGGTGCCATTAGTTACTGCATTTGCATAGCTACCACCATTTGATTCTACTGAACCATAGAGGGCAAGACTTGGCAGAGAATACTCCCATGAACCCATCACTGGAGTGAAATTCAGACATTGCTTAAGAGATTCTTTCTTAAAGAGATAATATGAGCAAAAACTGAGATCAAATGAACCATGTGTGATACCTATTATACCACCACCAGCTGTGGATAATCCTGCAGTGCCATTCCCACTGCCACTTCCGAGTTCACAAGGTAGATCAGCATTACCATAGATCGGTCCACCCTCAGCACGGCTTCCATTATAAACACCATCCCCTCCTTTACCACCATGTCCACCACCGCCGCTTACACCGCTGCTTAACATTTTACCTTGTCCAACTCCAGTTCGGCAGCCTAAATTAAGAAACGAAATTTAAATTCTGGAATAGGTGGGAGAAAGCATGCCACACGGGGAAAAATCATTTCAATGTGGAACAGTAGCGTTAGACTAGCAAATGTAACACAAATTTTGTTCTATATGCATTCAAATGTATAAAGTGCAATAAACAGGAAGCATAACATACAAAATGGACAGGACAAAAACAAACATATTCAAATGTATAAAGTGCAATAAATCTTCAAACTCTCAGTTGTACTTAAGATTAACATTTATTTTAATGAAATTTTAACAGGACCCGTCAAGAGGATAGCTAAATGCCAAACATGATTGTCACATATTGTGCAAAATAAGTGGGTTGAAGATCATTAGTATGTATGGCGTTATCTTTATACTCCCTCTGTTTTGTCTGTCCAGTCCGCATACCTAGGTGGCTTAATACTTGAGGCTTAATACTTGAGGCCTCATTAATAGAGCTACATCAAATATGCACCTGATAGATATATGATCCATCTAATAAGATCAAGTACAAGATGATTACATAAAAAAATAACTAGATGCGGAGTAGACATTGTCAAACAGTTGTAGCACTAAGCAAGTTTCCAAAGGAATTTTCAACTATATAACTTAACTAGAAACATGATTCGCTCATGAGTAGGGACACAAGCTGTCCTTAGAAACAAGAAATGCAATAAGATAAAAAAAATTCTGCCAAATAACAGAAAGAAAATAAATTACCCAAGCCTGATGCGCTGATGATGCCGGATGTATGCACAGTGATACTTCTTGCTCTATTGAAATGAATTACGGTTCCTTGTACAAGACCCCAGACGTCAATATCTTCAACGCGACATACCTAAAAGGGGAAGTGATCGTAAGCCATACCACTGAGAATGCAGGGGAAACACTCAGTTGGATCGTTTAAAAGTGTGTACCTGAAGAGTAAATGACAATGAGGAGTTTAGGTTACAATCTTCAGGTGGGTGTACTATTTCGACAGGACAGCTATCTTCACAATTCAGCTTTGGGGCCCTAATAGATGAACAAGATCTCATTAACGAGTGGACAGCTTCCCAACACAAGAAATATGAGAAGAGAATATCTCATTGTGATAGCTGAAGGTGAAAGTATTTACACATCATTGCTACTTTGATTTACAAGTGGACCCCGTAAAATGGAACCAGGTCCAACCTACAAAATAAATGTTAATCATTATTCTTCCTTCCAATAGTAAAAGGCCAAACAGAACAATAAACCATAACATAGCAGAAGACAGCATGCAACTTATCCCAAAAGTATAACTAATTCCCCAATCACAGGTTGAATAATTGAAATATGACTATATGAGCCATCTTATCTAAGATAGGTAAGCAAATGTATGACATTGCATCCTGGTCCAAGTAGATCAATATAGGAGTAAATAAAACATTGTATATACTGAGCACTTTGCAAGCTGCAAATCACATCCCACCTCGCCACTCACCCCCAAACACACGCACACACACAAAAAAAAAAGGAATGCAAGGAAACACGTTCCTGCTCTAAGAAATAAACATGGAAACTGCACGAATAAGCCCAAAAAGTTAGAAAAAACGGTAATTTAGGAAAAGAAACAACATGGTAAAGAAACTATCATACTCGTATGCTGTAGAACAGTGACAAAATAAGACGTTGTGCCTCTATTGTGTCTCCATCCCCTGACAAATTCAACAGGCCTTGACCACGAACTCCAAGGTTAGCATTAGAATGTATCACAGATGATTCCTGACAAATATAGGAGCAAAACTTATGGACATCACGTAAAAGCAGCAAAATACAAAAAAAAATGTGATTCTCTACAAAATACAAAATTTATGGACATCACGTAAAAGCCGGACCAACAATGCACCTTCAGAACTATCAAATTGCTAGCATCCAGCAAAGAAGTTGCAACTAATGATTCTCTACCACCATCAATGAACATTTTGGAGTTCCACATAAGGAGCATCTTTACAGACATTCTCAAAGCACCAAATACCTAGAAAATAAATTCAAGTTAGACCCAGGAATTAATACATATATAGCAAATATAACAAGTTCAAGGAGAACAACTGAAAATGATAATACAGTTTATGACAAGAACCAACAATAAAAAAATCACCTTAATTGTTGAGTCACTCATAAGAAGCTCCTCAGCCATCAATTCAAATTCCGAGTATGGATAGCGGGTCAGACCAAAAGTTAAGACAGCACCAGTAAGTAGGCTAAGTTGCCCTTGGACCTGAAAATAATAAATAATATGTTATGTACATATAACTATTGATAAAGCACATAGTAGTAAATAGAGGTATGTCTCATTATGGGAACATATACTGCATGGCCTAGGTAAACGGCATTTAGCCGTAAGTTAAGGCTATGTGAAGAGGTTCAGCTGCAAAAGTGTAACAAAATTTCCCCAGCAAACATCAAGACTCTAGCACCAGATGGTCATCATATATACATTCTTGAACTAAAATCTTGGAGCCGCACTAAGGAGAGCATATCGTTGAGACAATCACTCAGATTACAACCAAAATTCAGATACGCATCCTGTCTTTCTAAATTGTCTGTCTCTAAACACATGAAACTGGCAGACCATAAGACTCAATAGGCTGATGCCAGATGTACAAATATGCAAGTTTCATACTACAAATCCATGTTCAGTAAAGCAATAAGCAAGACAAAACTACAAGGTCTCATACCTGAACGCGACTCCAGAGCAAGGGAACAGCAACTTTGGCATGGTTTCTGACAAAAACATTTGTCCATAATGGCTGATTTGGGAACTCTAGAAGAAGAGTGTCAGTCTGTGTAGTTAAATTGTTGTTGCTGACAACAAGGCTCTTCGGTACTGCTTCATACAGTGTTCCAGCAGCTCCAGCATTATCCGGACAACCTGAACTCCTCCCCCCTGTTAAAGATGCTGAAGATTAATTTTGAACACAATAAACTGATATAGCTGCCAATACGCTTACTTCAAGTGTATACTCTAGCAAGTTATGAAGACTAGGACTTTCATCTCATTCAAATAAAATAAGACTATCAACATACAGAGGTCTAAGCGAAGTTTTAAAATAAACAGTTGGATGCTTCCATGGTTAAGTGTTAGAGTTCTCAACAGCCCAATACATGCAGAATACATGCAGGTACCATGCAAACATATAGCTCCTGATCTACATTACGAGAATAAAAGAAAGAAGGAAAAGTAAAGATCAATTCAGCAAGAATCTTGTTTAAAGAAAATCCATGAATGATATGAGGGTTCATAGACACTAAAGAGGCAACTTCACGTAGCCCAAATTTAAAAATAATAAATTTGGCAACCAATAAACAAAGCATATCATAAAGCTATTGTACATCAGATGATTTAGTAAACTGCACATTTGATACTGCAAATCCAAATAAAATTAACTTCAACAAATGACGATGGCAAGCTAAGATAAAGCAAGTTACCATGAACAAATATTTTGGTGTCATCATGTCTGCTAAAAACGTTAATAGAAACACGTCCTCCACCTCCACCAGCTAAACCATCACCCCCCGAAGCACTGATCTTGCCACCACCATGCCTGTTGCCAACAGATGATCAAAAGAGGGAAACATTTCAAGACCTTACTGAACATTGTCAAATACAACGTAAGGAGATCTACCAAACAAACTAACATATAAATCCAGCTAAAGAAATAAGATGCTAGTAGAGATTCCTCACATATTTATGCTATTGTAATCCATAGAATATTCTTGCTAGAATTGTCCACTAACTATGTGCATCAATTAGCTACTGTCTACCAATCCCTGACTGGACATGGACTGTGGTCACATTAGTGATTCGACCAAATTAAACTTTAGTTACCGTTTCAATGAGATATACCGTCAAATTAAGCTCATTGATAACATTAATTCCTGGTTTCCCCACGCTCATGATTATACTTCTCAAAATCTGAATATTTTTCCATCTTCTTTCATGCAGTACTAAATGAAGCCAAAATGCAGCCTGTTGGTGTACTCATTTCTTACTGCTTAGCCCATCACAACAGATACACTGCCGTAAATCCCAATTATAACTAGTTTCTAAAACTGCACGGCCTACCAATATAAAGAGTAGCCTACAGTGGGTACTGTCTTCTAAACTTCAACTTAATCGACTATTAGATGCCCATATCTTCTCAGTATACAAAAACAAGAACAGAAATTAAAATCATTCCGAAAACACTCACATAGTGGTAGCCTTTATATAGATGCTCCCCCCAGAGCCGCCTCCACCCTTCTCACTGCTAGCACCACCATCAGCGAGCACTGTGCCATTCATGACAAGGTCCTCTGCAAACAGCCACACAATACCACCACCGGCACCGCCGTAGTCCTTCTCAACACTGGTCGACCCCCCTTTGCTCCCATAACTAAACGGATGTTCAAGGTCGGACCAGGCATAGGCATCGCCGCCCCACGAATCCTCCTGCGTCTGCCCATCTTTGACATAGCAGCTGGCGCCGCGGCCTCCGTGCCCACCACCGTCGCCGTGTGTCCCCGGGGGGATGCCGCTGGTCCG
>LAPY01001018.1:67041-79388 GCA_000970635.1 Eragrostis tef | reverse complement strand
GACGTGGAGTACCTTTACCTTATAATGGAGTACCTCCCTGGCGGTGATATCATGACCCTTCTCATGAGAGAGGATACCTTAACAGAACATGTGGCTCGATTCTACATTGCTGAGACAATCCTTGCTATTGAGTCCATTCATAAACACAACTACATCCACAGGTTACTTATCATTTTTACATATATTTAATAGATAATAGTTCTCTGTTCCGCTGATCTATATTTTTGGCTTTTTATCTTTGCAGAGATATTAAGCCTGATAACCTGCTTTTAGACAAGAATGGTCACATGAAGCTATCAGATTTTGGGTTGTGCAAGCCAATTGATTGTTCAAAGCTGTCAACTTTGAATGAAGAGGAACCTATGGGTGAAGAAAACCTAACAGAATCAATGGAGGTCGATAGTTCTTTGTCTGATGCCACAAATGGTAGAAGATGGAAAAGTCAACACGAACAGCTTCAGCACTGGCAGATGAACAGGAGAAAATTGGTATACCTGCTTTACATTTTTTACACATTGCAGCGCCATATGAATCAGTTCTGCATAGTATCTTGCAAGCACTTGCCAGAAACATAGTACCAATCGTCAGCTGCACGATCCCTATGTTTCGTGACAACTTTTCTTTCTTTTAAATTTGTGTTACATACATACAGGCATTCTCAACTGTTGGGACGCCAGACTATATTGCTCCAGAGGTTTTGCTTAAGAAGGGATATGGAATGGAGTGTGATTGGTATGCTATATTTGAATAATGTTTTTCGTGTTGAGATGTGATCCTAAGACACTTACTGGGCCTGGAATATTTGTAATTAGTATTTTATTCTACTCTACTTTCCTCCCCGCAGGTGGTCCCTGGGTGCAATCATGTATGAGATGCTTGTTGGATATCCACCATTTTATGCTGATGATCCAATAACTACTTGCCGAAAGGTTTGTCTATGGTCAAGACATTTTTAGTAAACTTGGCCAGTAGAGACTACCAGCATTGATTTGGGGTCTGTTGTCTCGTTTTTAACTTACTATTCATTCATTGAGTGTTGCTTTGCTTACCTTAAAACTTAGTCTCATCATCAGAATAAGGGCTACAATAGCACTTAAGACTTCTAATTTCTTAGCTTAAGTTTAAGCTCCGGCTGTGAGCTTGAGAACCAAATGACAGCAGGCCACATTTATTAGTCTTTGTCTATCGTACAGTTTATAGAAGTCGTATAATAAGTTAGCTTCTAGCTGGGCCATGAGTCATGACAAACCTAAGCTAGGGAAAGCAAATAATTTATTTTTTGTGTGCTGTTACCTTTATGACAATTTCTTTGAAACTTGTAACAAGTGCTAGATGTGGGACTGGATAGGTGCACGTGCGTACAGTAAGTATCATTGAAGTAAATAAACCGTCGATTAAAAGGGCCGGGTTAAATTCTTGTTGCGCTGGTCCTTTTTTTTTTCTCGAATTGCGCTGGTCCTTTTCATAGCTGTACCGCATGTTTGTTCGTTTAAGTAGCGCAAGGGATGTGGAGGTGTCGGTGCCCTACCCTTTTTTCTGAGTATTTGTAGTCGGATCAAGGTCCTCTTTCTATATACAAAAATCCACAGTTCTTCTGCTCTTTGTGATTTTTTTTCATCGTTATTTATGTTGTAGCCTGATATGTGAGGAGTTGCAAGTTTGTGCCTATAATGACATGTGTTATTGTGTTGAACAATCATTCCTATATGAACCATTTACTTTTGTTTGGCCCTCTTTCCTCTTTTCTTTTCATTTTTCGGGGATGTACTGACATCTGTTTTCTCAATATTATAGATTGTGCATTGGAGAAACCATTTGAAATTTCCTGAGGATGCAAGATTGTCTCACGAAGCAAGGGATCTGATTTGTCGATTACTATGTGATGTTGACCACAGGATTGGCAGTGCAGGAGCGGATCAAATAAAGGTAGACCCTCAGAACAGAACAAACAGTATAACTCATAGGTCTTGTTTAGTCTTTCCCTTTTTCTGTTGTGCTTATTATCTGATCTCTTTTACAATAGGCACATCCATGGTTCCGAGGAGTTGCCTGGGATAAACTTTACGAAATGGAAGCAGCCTTTAAGCCTCAAGTCAATGATGAACTGGATACACAGAATTTCATGAAGTTTGAGGAAGTAAGTGGCCTTTCTACTCAGTTTTTTCACTGCCCCACTATTATTTATCCCCAGCCAACATCTCAGATAATCAGTCTAATCTTAGTTGTCTCCTGCTATCCGACTTTTCAATTTGTATACCTTCTAAATCTCTTGGCAACACTTGAGTATTGCCTTTGAAATTCTGGGATAGGAGGATATTTATTGACCACCACGACATTATTTGATTGATTTTTTCTTTCTTTTCCTTCCAACTTCAAGGAGCATTTTTTAATATATGACACTGAATGTGCATAAGTATGTTCTTGTTCAATTTGCTTGATAAAGTTGTAATACCTGATTTTCCGCATTCTGGGTTTTTCACTATTTTTAATTTGCTCAAATGTTTTATTTTGTCATATTGGTTACATTTCTTCAACTAACTTCTTGGTTCTTTGTCGCAGTTGGAAAATCCTCCAACCAGAACAGGTTCAGGGCCCTCAAGAAAGGTATTCTTTTTAATTAATTTCACAAATTAATATAAGAGCACTGCATTTATTATATTATGTCTTAGCAGTGGGCGTATAGAACAAGGAAACAGTTACTTCTACTACCCATAGCTGGTTTCCCCTCGTAATTGCTCCCATATTCACTTAATGTAATTCAATCCAACAAACAGCCACCACACTTATTTGATTCAAATTCCACTTTCCGATAGCATTTTTTAGGGTACATTTCCAATAACATTTAATATGACCTTTCATGGAAATAGCAAACAAGAGAACCTAAAACATCTATCCGAGGACAAAACCAACTTTCTAAAACCACGTTAAATGAATGCAATATGCTACATACTACATATATTACTAAATTGTTTCCAGAGTTATTAGCCATAAAGCTGTTAGTATATCATGCCAGTTATTTATGGTGGTATAAACCATCGTAAGAATGATAGCATTCCATTGAGGGGTAAGCACAGACCAATAGAGCACCCACTATTATATAACTTTGTTTGGTGTGGTGTTGATCTTCTTGCGGTGCATATGTATTAGGGGTAGAGGCTGCTACATATCAAGATTATAGTAGATACTACTATCTAGAATAGTGTTTTCAATTGTGTCAAAAACTCCTGCCCATTTTTTCTTTTGAATCAAGCTCCTGCCCATATTAGTAGCATTTATGTTTGTCTCACTGGTATACATGTACCTTTGACTTCGCACTCTCAAGTTCTGATGTGGAAACCCTCCTTTTTTTTAACAGGCGATGCTAAATTCCAAAGATCTCAGCTTTGTGGGATATACATACAAAAATTTTGATGCAGTAAAAGGAATAAAACGTTCAGGTTTGTCTCTTTTGCATGACATTGTTATTGAATTCACATATCATAGTCATTTTTTTAGAAAAAAAAAACACTTAAGCTTTCCATGGAACTTTCAGTAGCCACAGTACGTCATCATATGCTATGACATATAGATGGACATTATATGTAATTGATACTTCTGATACTAAAAATTCAATGCAGATCTGCAAAGGAATTCATCTCTACCAAGGCGCTCAATTGGCTCAATATTTGGTAACATATATTTTGATATCATCATGTGATATTACTGCCATCACAGCCTCCATCTGCTTTTCTCTTACATGATGTTTGAAATCTCAGGCCCACCCAGCATGGATTCGCAAAAAAAATGGTTGTCATCATTATTTATGTTGTAACTTGATATGTGAGTAGTTGCAAGTTTGTGCTAATAACAAGAATGTGTTGAACAATCATTCCTGTATGAACCATTTGCTTTTGTTTGCCCCTCTTTGCTTTTTTTTTTCATTTTTTAGGATGTACTGACATCTGTTTTCTCAATATTATAGATTGTGCACTGGAGAAGTCATTTGAAATTTCCCGAGGATGCAAGATTATCTCATGAAGCTAGGGATCTGATTTGTCGATTACTATGTGATGTGGACCATAGGATTGGTAGTGCAGGAGCGGATCAAATAAAGGTAGACCCTCAGCACAGAAAAATAGTATAAGTCATAGCTCTTTTTTGGTCTTCCCTTCTTTTGTTATGCCTACTATCTGATCTCTTTTACCATTAGGCACATCCTTGGTTCCGAGGAGTTGCATGGGATAAACTTTACGAAATGGAAGCAGCATTTAAACCACAAGTCAATGATGAACTGGACACACAGAATTTCATGAAGTTTGAGGAAGTAAGTGGCCTTTGTACTCAGTTTTTTTTTAATTGCCCCGCTATTAATTATCCCCTGCCAACATCTCAGATAATCAGTTTAATCTTAGCTGTTTCCTGCTATGCAATTTGTCAAATTTTATACCTTCTAAATCTCTTGGCAACTCTTGAGTATTGCCTTTGGAATTCTGGGATAGGAAGATATTTATTGACAACTGTGGCATTATTTGGTTGATTTTCTTTCTTTTCCTTCCAACTTCAAGGATCATCAATACATTTTTTGATATATGATGCTGAATGTGCATCAATATGTTCTTGTTCAGTTTGCTTGATATAGTTGTAATAACTGATTTTCTGCTTTCTAAACTTTTCACTATTGTTAATTTGTTCATATGTTTTATTTTGGCAATACGGGTTGCATTTCTTCAACTAACTTCTTGGTTCTCTGTTGCAGTTGGAAAATCCTCCAACCAGGACAGGTTCAGGGCCCTCAAGAAAGGTATTCTTTTTACATTAATTTCACAAATTATTGTAAGAGCACCACATTTATTATACTATGTCTTAGCAGTGGCGTATACAAGGAAACAGTTACTTCTACTAACCATAGCTGTTTTCTCCATGTAATTGCCCCCATGTTCATTTAATGTAATTTAATCCAACAATCCGCCACACTCATTTGATTCAAATTCCACTTTTCAATAGCATTGTTTAGGGTAAATTTACAATAACATTTAATATGACCTTTCATGGAAATAGCACACAAGAGAACCTAAAACCTCTATTCAAGAACAAACCATCTTTCCAAAATCACGTCTTAAGGAATGCGATATGTTACATACATTGCTAAATTGTTTCCAGAGTTATTTTCCATAGAGCTGTTAGTTTATCATACCAGCTATTTATGCTGGTGTAAAGTGGTGCAAGAAGGAAAGCATTCTATTGAGGGTTAAGTACAGAGCAATAGAGCACCCACTATTATATAACTTCTTTGTTTGGTGTGGTGTTGACCTGCTTGCCGTTCGTTTGTATTAGTGGTAGAGTCTGCTACATATATCAAGACTATAGCAGATAGTATTTAGAATAGAGTTTTCAATTTTATGTCAAGTTTGAAGCACCTGCCGATATTAGTACTCCCTCCATTTTAATATTGTTGACGCTTTGACAGCAGATGTTAGTTGTTTTCTAGTTCATTTGCTGGTCTGAAACGACAAGAATAAGGGAACGGAGGGAGTAGCATTTATGTTTGTCTCACTGGTATAGATGTACCTTTGACTTCGCACTCTCGAAGTTCTTATGTGGAACCTTTTTTTTTTCAGACGATGCTAAATTCCAAAGATCTCAGCTTTGTGGGGTATACATACAAAAATTTTGATGCAGTAAAAGGAATAAAACGTTCAGGTTTGTCTCTTTTGCATGACATTGTTATTGAATTCACATATCATAGTCATTTTTTTAGAAAAAAAAAACACTTAAGCTTTCCATGGAACTTTCAGTAGCCACAGTACGTCATCATATGCTATGACATATAGATGGACATTATATGTAATTGATACTTCTGATACTAAAAATTCAATGCAGATCTGCAAAGGAATTCATCTCTACCAAGGCGCTCAATTGGCTCAATATTTGGTAACATATATTTTGATATCATCATGTGATATTACTGCCATCACAGCCTCCATCTGCTTTTCCCTTACACGGATATTTGAAATCTCAGGCCCACCAGGCATGGATTCGCCTGTAGAACCAAACGGAAGGGACACACACATGCACACAGTTTCCTCTGGTGATCCAATGGTTCCCTAACCTTCGGTGCTGTTCTCTTGAAATATAGCATCCGAGCAAAATCAGCATCCGAGCACCTGAGTGTGGATTCCACTAGACAACCTGCTCATTTTTCGCCAGGTTTCTGGTCTGTTAATTGTCTGTGAGCATACTGTAGAAATCCAACAAAGCTCTGGTTGTAAAATAGCAATATGAGGACTGTAACAAAAGGCTCATGTACTGAGGGCTTATCGGACATGGGGCAGGTTTTGGAGAAATTACACCTTGCGGCTGGCTGCCCAGGTTGGCAGAGCAAATTGCGGCCTTCTCTTGTGGCAGTTCCTGGGCCGCTAACATTAATCATGGAAAGAAAATAAGATGACGTTCTTGCGGCAAGAATTCTCATTGGTGGTGATTTTGTTATGTATTAGGAGTTTTCCTTCAGTGAGGAACTCTTTCTTATAGTTATGTACCTTCATCAGTGAAACGCCTAGCTCTGTTTTGCGCGTCATCCACCTTTTACAGTTCATTGGTGAACCTTGCCCAATGTTATGGTGGGGTTTCGTCCTCTTTTTTAAAAAGTGCTCGTTGAAGATAATGGTTGCATAACTTGCATTTATGCTGATTTGGCTTATCAATTTCTTCTAAGTACGGTCACCTGAATCCCTCTAGTTCGTTTTTTTTTTGGCAAATAATTAGATGCAACTCTATTATTGATTTGTTTCGATCTATGATGAATTATTTGGTAATTTGTTCCAAGTTGTGCGATGATCTGTTCCAGTTACAAACTTTTAAAGAATGTTTTGAATATTTTTCTTCTGTTCATTCTCATTTTCCCTGATTTTGTTTTTATGAACCTGATCATCTGCTCTATCGTAAGTGCACAGTCGATGCATCCAGCGTGTATAAAAAGGCACCATTGTGAATTTGTGATGGATAGGTGACAGAGGCTCCATTTCGCTAGAAAAAATGTGGCACCCCGACCAAGCTTGACCCTAGCCAGTCGTGCTTGCCCTAGCCATTTCTCCGGGCTAGACGCCTCCCACACTCCCAGTCCCACTCGCCGCCACCCGCCAGGCCGCCAGGCGCCAGTCCCTCCCTCTCTGCCGGTTCCTCATCCACCCGACGGCGGCGGCCGCTTCCTCTCCTGCAGCCTACTAGGGGTACATTGTTTCAGTCCAGGTGAGGACTGGCTCCTTGTCTCCTTCCATTATTAGTTGGTAATACTAGCTTGCTTGGATGAGCTCATTTGTTCCTGGGGAGGGTTTGGTTGTGTTCGTAGTGAAACCCGAATCCTCCTTTCCTTCGATTCGGATTTAAGTTCGTCTTGGATTTTGTATTGTTGCGTGGTGTAAACCTATCAGTATACTGGATTCAATCCATCCATCCCTGATCTACAGCCCGATTAGAATGGTGGGGGTGCCGTTCAATTTTCTTGGTGGTTCATGCAAGTTCATTCCGCCCCTGACATGAGAAATCATGGGAATATTGTTTTATTTTGCGCTGTATGGAGTTTATAGATTCAGGTAGTAATCGTGGAATAATTGAATCGCAGGTTCCATAGGTAAAGAATCCGAAGCAGGAAAGCTATGGAGTCAGGCGATGAGCAAGCAATGGAAACTTCAGAAAGTGCCATAGATCGGATCAGCGCACTGCCTACTGACATCCTGCACAACATTTTGTCCCTCGTTGATGCGCAGGTTGTCTAAGAGGTGGAGGGAAGTGTGTGAGTCTTTGCAGTTCATATGTCTCAGTGACGAAGAATTTGAAAGTTGGAGGGTTGAGAAGTTTACTCGTTTCGTCAACAACCTGTTGCTGCTCCGTGCTAAAGTGGATTTGCATACATTCCAGCTTCATTGGTGCTGTGACCGTTCTCTAAACTGCAATGACGTGATGATGTGGATTGCCTACGTAGTGAAGCACAACGTCAAAGTGCTCGATTTGGAATTGGATGGTTATGATCGTACTTTTCTGCCTCATTGCATTTTCACCTGTCCATCCCTCCAGGAGCTTAATTTACAGTTGGGAGGAGCTTCTTATGGATATATGGGACATGTGCCAGACACAATCAATCTTCCTTCGCTCAGAAAGTTGACTCTAGCTGAGGTGGAAGTGTGTCAACTATCTCTTGACCAAATTATTGCTCAGAGCCCTGGCCTAGAAGACTTGAAATTGAGAGGCTGTGCAACATATTTTAATCTTCTGGAATCAAAAGTGCTAAAAAGCCTAACTCTTTATGGCTTGGAGAATGGTCTCGACAAGTTTACAGTTGCTGCCCCCAATCTCATTCACTTTCAGTGCATGGGTTCTCCACTGGAAGATATTTATTGGAGAGAGCGGCCATGTTTAGAGAGTGCACATATAGAGTCTTGTGGGAATACATTCGATGGTCAATCTGATTTTACTGGGATTATTTTGCTTGCCACGAGGCTTAAACTATTGACTGGTATTGACATGAAGGTATGCTTCTCAAAAAGCAAGCCAATTTTTTTCCCCTTGTCGCACTATCACTATCTTGAATGGAAATTATATGGAAACAATGCTACTATACTTGTATTGGATGGTAGGTGTAGCTAATATTCATTGAAATCACAGGAATTGAACCTTTTGAATTATACAGAAATGAATGAGGTTTTATTCTTTGCTTTTGTATCTCTTACAACTTGAGTACCATCCAAGAATGATAGTTCAGTATTTGGCGCAATATGATTGTCAAAAGATAAGGTTGCCGACACATATATAACTACATTTTTTAAGAAAAAAAAGACTGCATAATATCATTGCTTGATTTGCTAGATAATAAAGACCGAGTATTAAATATATTAAACACCCCTTTTTTTTGAATTGCAATTACATGTTTGTCCATATATGCATGGTGTTTTTGAAGTCAGTATTCACGAATCACGAGCTTTTTCCTTTCTAAGATTCTTCACAAGTTATTTATGTTGGCGCTCATGCTTGGGAATTCAGATTCTTCAAGTTCTCTTATGAGTGAGTTTAGTATGTTTTTCAGTCAACATTGAATTGGCCTGGTAGCACAAATATTTTCTAAGAAGTAATAAGTTAAATTGCTACTGAACCTGATTTATTGTTTCTCTATACATGACTTTTAAGTGTTCCTGACTGTATTTGATAATTTTATTTATACGCATTCCATACACGATCATTCCCATCATAATGATGCCACTTCAAATATGCTCAGCTATGGATGAGGACGAGACATTTAACACCTGTTTGATATGGTATGTTTAGCAGTTGTTCATGTTTGAACTATGATCATTTTGATCCAACTAGAAAATCAAGAAAAAAGCTTTATGCTAACTAATACCTAACCAACCTTTTATCAAAGAAATCTAACCAGTCGGAGAACTAGCTATAAGCTGACAAATATAGATATGGAGTCTTGTCACAATGAGCTGCTGAACGCGTTGGTAATGTTCTGATTGTGATATGTGGATATAAATAAGGATCATTCTGAAAATTGTAACTCTGCTTCTCAATGCAATGTACGCAGCTCTCCTGCGTGTTGGAGAAAAAAAAATTGTAACTTTGTGCAGGTCATGTTTGTGATTGTTCTTATATCTGCTGTATGTCTATTCTGTATTTATGCCCCATAAACAGGTGAATTTGCTCAGGTGGCAACACAATATTGAAACTTTTGATCTTTTAGCTTCTTATATCTTGCAAAATAATCATCAATTGGGGTACAAACGGTAAAAACCTTATGATCAGTAATGTTTCATGATACTATTTGTCTTCTGATGCGTAGCGGAGTAGTTTTTTTTTCCCCGGGCAGTCCATGCTTAGCAATATCCTGGTTTTGACTACATCCTAGTTATGGCTGACTCATCCTCTGAAATGCAAGGTTATGTTGGAAAAGGAACTGCTCACATGCCCGGTATTTAAGAATCTTGAATTTCTCCAAATTGGCGACTGGTGTTTGATTGATAGCTTATACATCATACTTCGCTTCCTCCAGCTGTCACCAAGACTGCAAAAACTTATCCTAACACATAGCAAGGTATGCTGTATACTTAAACCATCAAATGTTTTCTGTGCGGATAATTTCTAAAAGGTACCCTGTTTTGTTTATTCCTTGTATTGTCTCTTAGCTTCCAGAAGCAGGAAAAGGGGCGGGAAAAAATGCTATGCTGAGTAGTGAAATGGCATTCCAGTGCCCACACCTTCAAACAGTCATAATACAATGTTACAAGGATGACAGTGAAATTGGTACCATAGTGAACGCAATGCTAGATAATGGGGTCAGCTTGGAGAAGATACAAGTTATTTTCTATTAAGACCTTATAAAGAGGGGTGTGAGCGAGGTGACAAGCAACTTACAGAAACAGAAAAAGGAATTTGACATCTTTGAGAAGATGTTGAAAGAAAATCCAGAATGGGCAGACGATAGTATCTATGCAGGGAGTGAATCTGATGACAACGACGACGACGAGGAGTCGTGGGATGAAGATGATGATGACGACGACGACGACGAGTCACCGGATGAAGATGATGAGTCGGGGGATGATGTTGAAGGTGAGTCGGGGGATGAAGTCGGCGACGATGATGAGATTGAGGATAAAGATGGTGACAATGACATGGACGAGGTTGGTCTTGGCAACCATGAGCATGGCGATGATGATCTCTAGAGTTGTTCTGAAAACCTTTTGGACTTCATGAACCGTTGCGTGTCCATTTCTAGCACTATTCTAAAACCTAAATCTATCTCGTAGCAAAACTTACTGGCATTAGGTTTAAATTGCCTAATATGTTCTCATTAGTGATGCACCTCGGAGCAACTTGTATTTTTATGCATTCCGAATGGTGGCTGCATAGTATGTTCTGGACTTCTGGTATTAAGCGTCTGCTGACCGCTCTTCACCGGCTATATATATCTTACTGTTGGTCTGAATAATACATGCAGTCGATCCTTGCCAGAACCATACTTTTGCATTCTGAATGTCGATGCATTCATTCCAAAAGTTGCTCACTATATTGGTGTGATCATATGTGACATTCGCATATCTTGAGTTACAGGGGCTTGTTTATTTTGAGATCTTCTTAATTCCTTCTTGTTCGCCTATAAGAAACATTGACTGACAAACATGCGTAACGAAACTACAACCACCATTCACGCACTGCAGCTGCTGTAGGCGCCGGGCCGCTGGGGCGTGCTATTCCCTGCCGCCGCATTTGCACTCGCAGAAAGCACGCCGGCGACAGTAGCGAGGAGCGTCAAATCCATCGATGGCCTTGCCTGCTCTGCTCTCTCTCTTCCTCCTCTCACCCCGCCGGCCTCCTACGGTCCTTTCTTGCCTCCTCAAGACTGACACCTTTTCGCGCCCCGTCTGAACCCTCTCTTGATTCATCCTACAAGTCAGCAAAAGCGGATAGCGTCGTGGATTTGACCTGCGATGAAGCTAGTACTGCTCTCTGCCGCTACCCCATTGTCTGTAAACGAGCTTTACACTGGAGCCTAATCGAGCATGCCGAACCGAGCTGGGCCTCTCGGCGAGCTCGAACCCATATGTGTGGTCAGGCTCGGCTCGTGCTCGCCCAGGGCCAAGGCTCGCTCGAGCACGCTTGTTTACATCCTTATACGAAATGCGTAGGAGGCAAGCACGTGTCCTGTAACGCTTTTCGGTCTAATTGACTCATTGACTGAGAAGATAAAGGGTTTTTGCCACAGACAAGCTTACATGAGAGAATATCATACTATGATTGTGATAGAAAGTGTGATTTGCAATTTTTTTTTGGAAAGAGGTGCGATTTGCAGTTAAGCCATTTTTTCTTTGTAGAATTCATAAACTTGGAAGGAAGAAGAATACCACAATTTTTTTTGAGCACATAGAAGAATAACACAGACCCACTCCAGTCCGTGATGCACATGTTACCATGTTTAGCACCTTAATTCTTCTTGCGTTTCCTGCTTTTCTCTTAGGGTTTTTGCATTTCTACCCCAACATGCATTTCTATTGTGATTTTACCTCTTGTTTTTTAACTTTGCAATCTTACCTCAGATTTTTTTCCTATGGTAGAAATAAACTCTAGCTTCATTTCGAAATCCAGAGGTAAAATCATAAAGTTGAAAAATAGAGATAAAATCGCAATGCAGAGCAAAGGTAGAAAAGTAAAATTTACTTTCATCTTCAGTTGTCGAACCGGAAGCAATCGCTTCCGATCAGCCGTCATGTTGGGTACACAAGACGGGCGGGTAGGTTGGCGGCCGGCGGCCGGCTAGTGAAGTGTTTTTTTTTCTTTTTTTTTTTGGTGGGAATGCGCGTTGAAATTTTGGCGACAAA
>LAPY01001018.1:56995-67028 GCA_000970635.1 Eragrostis tef | reverse complement strand
TTTTTTTTTTTGGTGGGAATGCTAGTTGAAATGTTAGCAACAAAAAGTCGATGGATCTAGAAGCTTTACTGCCGGGTAAATTTACTAACGCGACCACAGAACAATTGCTCCCATCTGTTTGTAGCCGACGCTGCCACACATGTGCAAGGTGTGCTCCAGACAAAACACAGTTCAAACTTCAAAGGTATGCATGCAGCTATCAGGTAGTCACACTAGCCAGACGGGTCGTCCTGGCCTCCTGGGGCCGGCGGTCTAGCTAGCTAGCTCGATCTCCCACTCCCAGTCACGTTTGGTGGATCCAGTCTCTCGCAAAGTGACTCAGGTCCACCAGGCATGGATTCGCCTGTAGAACCAAACGGAAGGGACACACACATGCACACAGTTTCCTCTGGTGATCCAATGGTTCCCTAACCTTCGGTGCTGTTCTCTTGAAATATTGGAGCAAAATCAGCATCCGAGCACCTGAATGTGGATTCCACTAGACAACCTGCTCATTTTTCGCCAGGTTTCTGGTCTGTTAATTATCTGTGAGCATAATGTAGAAATCCAACAAAGCTCTGGTTGTAAAATAGCAATATGAGGACTTCAACAAAAGGCTCATGTACTGAGGGCTTATCGGACATGGGGCAGGTTTTGGAGAAATTGCACCTTCTTGTGGCAGTTCCCGGTCCGCTAACATTAATCATGGAAAGAAAATAAGAGATGTTCTTGCGGCTGGAATTCTCATTGGTAATGGTTTTGTTATGTACCAGGAATTTTCCTTGAGTGAGGAATTCTTGTGGCGGAGTTCTGATAGTTATGTACTTTCATCAGTGAAACGCCTGGCTCTCTTTGGCGCATCATCCACCTTTTAAGAGTAAATTTCACAAACATACAACAATTTGTACCAAGTAACACAAAATTACGACTTTTGAGTTCAATTTTAGAAAACTACGATTATTCGTGCCTTTTGTAATGCAAAACTACGACTTTTAGGGTTGGCTCCATCCGTCGGTGACACATTTCTATTTTGATGAACTGTGTGGCTGACATGTGGGTCCGGAGCAAAAAGTCGTAGTTTTTTGTTACAAAAATGTAAAAAGTCATAGTTTTCTGAAATTGATTTCAAAAGTCGTAGTTTTGTGTTACTCAGGTGCAAATAGTCGTAGGTTTATGAAATTTACTCACCTTTTAAAGTTTATTGGTGAACCTTGACCAATGTTATGGTGGGATTTCACCCCTTTTCTGTCAAAAAAAAAAAATGCTCGTTGAAGATAATGGTTGCATTTCTGCTAATTTGGCTTATCAATTTCTTCAAGTACATTAGTCACCCGAATCCCACTAGTCGAGCAATTTTTAGTTGGCAAATAATTAGATGGAACTCTATTTTTGACTTGTTTCGATTTATGATGAATCATTTTGTAATTTGTTTCAGGTTGCGCAATGATTTGTTCCAGTTACAATATTTTTTGGATCCTTTTCTTCTGTTCATCCAGTTACAATGTCATCTGCTCTACCGTAATTGAATAATCATGCATCCAGCGAGTATTAAAAAAAAAAAGAGCACCGTTTACATAGGTGACAGGGCGTGTAGTAATGGATCTCCATTTGGTCGCTGTAGAAAAAGTGTGGCGGCCCGACACATTTCCTGGGCCGAGATCAGTCGCGCTTCGCCTACCAGAAAACGACTCCCAGGCTCCCCACTGCCAGAGGCCCACACGCTCCACGCACCGCCAACCCCCAGTCCTTCCCTCTCTGCCGGTTCCTCATCGCCCCGAGCCCCCGACCGCCGCTGCCGCTTCCCCTCCTGCAGCCTAGTAGGATTCAGGTGAGGATTGACACCTTGTCTCCTTCCCTTGTTGGTTAGTAATACTAACTTGCTTGGATTAACTCATTTGTTCTTGGGGAAGGGTTTGGCTTTGTTCGTATTGAACCACGAATCCTCATTTCCTTCGATACGGAAGTTAGTCCTGGATTTATATGCTGCGTGGTGTAAACCTACCAGTATGTTGGATTCTATCCATCCATCCATCCATCCATCCATCCGTCCTTGATCTACGGTTTGATTAGAATGGTGGGGGTGCCGTCCAATTTCCTTGGTGGTTACGCAAGTTCATTCCGCCCCTGACATGATCATGGGAATATTGTTCTATTTTGCGTTGTATGGAGTTCATGGATTCAGGTAGTAATCGTGGAATAATTGAATGCAGGTTCCTGTTGGAAATAGTCCCACATTGGTTGTGGGGGGAGGGTTGGACCAACTTAAAAGTGGGGGAGTCTCTCACCTCTTGGGCTAGCTTTTGGGATGCAGCAAGGATTCTTTCGGCTGGGCCATGGCTCCCGGGTGTGGGCCAACAGTGGTATCAGAGCCAGGCCGACAATCTCGGCCCGTGCACACGGGAGAGTGGTGTGGCGCCAGAGTGGACCGAGGTGTGTGCCTGTGAGCCTGAGGCCAAGAATAGTGGGACATCAATGTGTGACGGAGGAGATTGTTGGAAATAGTCCCACATTGGTTGTGGGGAGAGGGTTGGACTAACTTAAAAGTGGGGGAGTGTCTCACCTCTTGGGCTAGCTTTTAGGGTGCAGCAAGGATTCCTCTGGTTGGACCCTGGCTCCCGGGTGTGGGCCAACAGTTCCATAGGTAAAGAATCCAAAGCAGGACAGCTATGGAGTCAGGCGATGAGCAAGCAATGGAAACTTCAGAAAGTGCCATAGATCGGATCAGCGCACTGCCTACTGACATCCTGCACAACATTTTGTCCCTCGTTGATGCGCAGGTTGTCTAAGAGGTGGAGGGAAGTGTGTGAGTCTTTGCAGTTCATATGTCTCAGTGACGAAGAATTTGAAAGTTGGAGGGTTGAGAAGTTTACTCGTTTCATCAACATTCTGTTACTCCTCCGTGCTAAAGTGGATTTGCATACGTTCAAGCTGCATTGGTGCTGTTTCCGTTCTCTAAACTGCAATGACGTTATAATGTGGATTGCCTACGCAGTGAAGCATAATGTCAAAGTGCTCGATTTGGAATTGGCTGGTTATGATCGTACTTTTCTGCCTCATTGCATTTTCACGTGTCCATCCCTCCAGGAGCTTAATTTACAATTGGGAGGAGCTTCTTATGGATATATGGGACATGTGCCAGACACAGTCAATCTTCCTTCGCTCAGAAAGTTGACTCTAGCTCATGTGAAAGTGTCTCAACTATCTCTTGACCAAATTATTGCTCAGAGTCCTGGCCTAGAATACTTGAACTTGAGATTCTGTGCAACATATTTTAATCTTCTAGAATCAAAAGTGCTAAAAAGCCTAACTCTTCATGGCTTGGAGAATGGTCTCGACAAGTTTACAGTTGCTGCCCCACATCTCATTCACTTTCAGTGCATGGATTCTCCACTGGAAGATATTTTTTGGAGAGAGCGACCATGTTTAGAGAGTGTGCACATAGAGTCTTGTGGGCATACATTTGATGGTCTATCTGGTATTACTGGAATTATTTTGCTTGCCAAGAGGCTTAAAATATTGACTGGTATTGACATGAAGGTATGCTTCTCAAAAAGCAAGTCAAAATTTTTCCCCTTGTCACATTATCGCTATCTTGAATGGAAATTATATGGAAACAATGCTACTGTACTTGTATTGGATGGTAGGTGTAGCTAATATTCATTGACATCGCACAAATCAAACCTTTTGAATTATATAGAAATTAATGAGGTTTTATTCTTTGCTTTTATATCTCGCAACTTGAGTATCATCCAAGAATGATAGTTCAGTATTTGGTGCAATATGTCTGTCAAAAACTAAGATTTCCTAAACAAGTATATAACTGCTGTTTTTAGGAAAAAAAGAGACTATAATATCATTGCTTGATTTACTAGATGATATAAAGGCTGAGTATTGAATGCATAAAACATCCCCTTTTTTCGAATTGCAATTACATCTTTCATGTTTGTCCATATATCCATGGTGTTTTTTAAATCAGTATTCACTATTTTTTTTCCTTTCTAAGATTCTTCACAAGTTATGTATGTTGGTATTCAATGCTTGGGAGTTAAGATTCTTCAAGTTCTATTATGAGTGAGTTTAGCATGTTTTTCAATCAACATTGAATTAGCCCTGGTAACATAAATATTTTCTAAGATGTAATAAGTTAAACTTCTACTGAACCTGATTCACTGTTTCTCTATACAAGACTTTTAAGTGTTCTTGAATGTATTTGATAATGCCCATCATAATAATGCCACTTCAAATATGACCAGCTATGGACGAGGATGAGACATTTACAACCTGTTTGATATGGATATGTTCAGCACTTGTTTATGTTTGGACTATGATCATTTTTTATCCAACTATAAAATCAAGAAAAAAATCTTTATGCTAACTAATCACATAACCAACTTTTTATCTAAGAAATCTAACGAAACGGTAAACTAGTTATAAGCTGACAAATATTGATATGGAGTCTTATCACAATGTGCTGCTGAACGTGTTGGTAATGTTCTGACTGTGACATGTGGGTATAAAAAAAAGGATCATTCTGAAAATCGTAACTTTGCTTCTTCTTAATGCAATGATATGCAGCTCTCCTGCGTGTTCGAGAGAATAAAGAAAATTGTAACTTTCTGCAGATCATGTTTGTGCTTGTTGTGATTGTTCGCATATCTATTGTATCTCTATTCTGTATTTATGCCCAATAAACAGGTGGATTTGCTCAGGTGACAACATAGTATTGAATCTTTTTTTGGAGGGGTAGTACCATGCTTAGCAATAATCCTGGTTTTGATTACATCCTCGTTATGGCTGACTCCTCCCTCTGAAATGCAAGGTTATGTTAGAAAAGGAACTGCCCACATGCTCGGTATTTAAGAATCTTGAATTTCTCCAAATTGGTGATTGGTGTATGACTGATAGCTTATACATCATACTTCGCTTCCTCCAGCTCTCACCAAGTCTACAAAAACTTATCCTAACACATAGAGAGGTATGCTGCAAGCTTAAACCATCAGATGTTTTCTGTGCTGATAATTTCTAAAAGGTACTCTGTTTTACTTAGGGCCTGTTTGGTAGGACTCCGGCTGTGCCGGCTTCGGCTGTGGCTGTGGCTTCTCTGAAAAATCAGCTGTGCTGGCTGTGGCTGTGTTTGAAAACGTTTGGCAGAACGGCTTCTCCTGTTATAATTGTCCATAGTGCCCCTGAAACAAATTGCTTCATTTATCGTTTTGTAAAGAAATTTATATGATAACAAAAACTATTTGGATGTCATTTGTCACATTCTAGACAGCCTAACCTCCGTGTGGACATAGCAGAAACAATACAAGTCCCGCTGGGTCCCACCTTTGAGCCATCTTCTTCCTCTCTTTTCACATCCGCACAAGAAAAAAAGGACAGACCGCCATGGCTGATTCGCATAGCTTGCATAGGGCCCTCGATAGAAAGGCATAAACACTAAAAATACCAACCAAAATCGAGCACAAGCTGCGTCTTTCGCGTGCTTGCGTGAAGGGTAGTTTGGGATGGTGCTGACGTGGAGGAGGAGGAAGCAGGCGAAGCTAGCCTTTCGGTGCTCCCGGCTTCGGCACCTTTTTGCGGACGGCTTCGCCCTTTTTTTTCGGAGGAGCCGCGGCGGGAGCAGTGCGTTTGGCGCACAAAATGCAGAAGCGGTAGGAGGAGCCGGAGCAGAAGCGCTACCAAACGGCCCCTTATTCCTTGTACTGTCTCTTAGCTTCCTGAAGCAGGAAAAGGGGCAGGAAGAAATGCTATGCTGAGTAGTGAAATGGCGTTCCAGTGCCCACACCTTCAAACAGTCATAATACAGTGTTCCAAGGATGACAGTGAAATTGATACCATAGTGAACGCAATGCTCAATAATGGGGTCAGCTTGGAGAAGATACAAGTTACCTTTTCTGAAGACATTATAAAGTGGTCCATGGGTGAGGTGACAAGCAACATACAGAAACGGAAAAAAGAATTTGGCATCTTTGAGAAGATGTTGAAGGAAAATCCAGAATGGGAAGAAGATAGTAGCTATTCAGAGAGTGAATCTGATAACAACAACGACGAGCATGACAACGAGTCGTGGGATGAAGATGATGATGACGGCAGCAGTGAGTCACCGGATGAAGATGATGATGAGTCGGGGGATGATGCTGAAGATGAGTCGGCGGATGAAGACGGCGACGGTGATGGGATTGAGGATGAAGATGTTGAGCAGAAGATGGAGGATGAAGATGATGACAATGACCTGGACGAGGTTGGTGTTGGCAACAATGAGCATGGCGATGATGATCTCTAGAGTTGTTTTGACAACCGTTTGGACTGCATGAACTGTTGCGTGCCCATTTTCTAGCACTATACTCTTAACCTAAAGCTATCTCGTAGCAAAACTTAGTGGCATTGGGTTTAAATTGTCTAATATGTTCTCATTAGTGCTGCACCTCGGAGCAACTTATATGTATTATGCATTTGCGTGTTGCTTTCCGAACGGTGGCTGCATAGCATCCTCTGGACTTCTGGTATCAAGCGTCTGCTGACCGCTCTTCTGCGTAGAATTCGTTGATGGTCTTGCCTGCTCTGGTCCTCTCTCTTCCTCCTCCCACCCCGCCGGCCTCCTACGGTCGTCCTTTCTTGCCTCCTCAAGACTGACGTTTCGCGCCCCGCCCGGACGGACCAGTATGGTTTTAACGCAGATGACCTGAGCCTCCGTAACCACAGGCTAGCAACAAAGTCGATGCTTGGATCTAGAAGCGCGGTTGTAACTTACTGCCGGGTAATTTTACTAACTCGACCACAGAACAATTGCCCCATCTGTTTGGAGTCGACGCTGGCACACATGTTCATGGTGTGCTCCAGAGTCCAGACAAAACACAGTTCAACCTTCAAAGGTACGCATGTAGCTATCTGGTAGTAGTACACTAGCCTGTCGACGGATCGTCCTAGGGCCGGCGGTGTCTAGCTAGCTCGATCGATCTCAGTCATGCACGTTCGGTCGATCCAGTACGTAGTCTCGCTCGCAATCCTAGCAAGTCCGTTACTAGCTATGTGAAGCAACCAGTGCGGTTCAAAGTTCAGAGACGTCCTTTTTTCAGCTGGAGAAGGAATGGTACAGTTCACTAGCTATAGAAGGTTCGATTCGAAGTTTCAGCAGCGGTTTGAACAAGCTACATCGTTCAAGCTATATCGATATCGGAAGCGAACAAAAAGAGCACGATCGAGCGTTGTGCTCATTTCTTTATCTGTGCGGGCCCTTCTCATTACAAAACACATGTGGTAAGACCAGTTCATTTACTTGACTAGTCAGCCAAATGTAGTCTGGGAACAGTGGAGGAGGAGGAAGCAGGCGAAGCTAGCCTTTCGGTGCTCCCGGCTTCGGCACCTTTTTGCGGACGGCTTCGCCCTTTTTTTTCGGAGGAGCCGCGGCGGGAGCAGTGCGTTTGGCGCACAAAATGCAGAAGCGGTAGGAGGAGCCGGAGCAGAAGCGCTACCAAACGGCCCCTTATTCCTTGTACTGTCTCTTAGCTTCCTGAAGCAGGAAAAGGGGCAGGAAGAAATGCTATGCTGAGTAGTGAAATGGCGTTCCAGTGCCCACACCTTCAAACAGTCATAATACAGTGTTCCAAGGATGACAGTGAAATTGATACCATAGTGAACGCAATGCTCAATAATGGGGTCAGCTTGGAGAAGATACAAGTTACCTTTTCTGAAGACATTATAAAGTGGTCCATGGGTGAGGTGACAAGCAACATACAGAAACGGAAAAAAGAATTTGGCATCTTTGAGAAGATGTTGAAGGAAAATCCAGAATGGGAAGAAGATAGTAGCTATTCAGAGAGTGAATCTGATAACAACAACGACGAGCATGACAACGAGTCGTGGGATGAAGATGATGATGACGGCAGCAGTGAGTCACCGGATGAAGATGATGATGAGTCGGGGGATGATGCTGAAGATGAGTCGGCGGATGAAGACGGCGACGGTGATGGGATTGAGGATGAAGATGTTGAGCAGAAGATGGAGGATGAAGATGATGACAATGACCTGGACGAGGTTGGTGTTGGCAACAATGAGCATGGCGATGATGATCTCTAGAGTTGTTTTGACAACCGTTTGGACTGCATGAACTGTTGCGTGCCCATTTTCTAGCACTATACTCTTAACCTAAAGCTATCTCGTAGCAAAACTTAGTGGCATTGGGTTTAAATTGTCTAATATGTTCTCATTAGTGCTGCACCTCGGAGCAACTTATATGTATTATGCATTTGCGTGTTGCTTTCCGAACGGTGGCTGCATAGCATCCTCTGGACTTCTGGTATCAAGCGTCTGCTGACCGCTCTTCTGCGTAGAATTCGTTGATGGTCTTGCCTGCTCTGGTCCTCTCTCTTCCTCCTCCCACCCCGCCGGCCTCCTACGGTCGTCCTTTCTTGCCTCCTCAAGACTGACGTTTCGCGCCCCGCCCGGACGGACCAGTATGGTTTTAACGCAGATGACCTGAGCCTCCGTAACCACAGGCTAGCAACAAAGTCGATGCTTGGATCTAGAAGCGCGGTTGTAACTTACTGCCGGGTAATTTTACTAACTCGACCACAGAACAATTGCCCCATCTGTTTGGAGTCGACGCTGGCACACATGTTCATGGTGTGCTCCAGAGTCCAGACAAAACACAGTTCAACCTTCAAAGGTACGCATGTAGCTATCTGGTAGTAGTACACTAGCCTGTCGACGGATCGTCCTAGGGCCGGCGGTGTCTAGCTAGCTCGATCGATCTCAGTCATGCACGTTCGGTCGATCCAGTACGTAGTCTCGCTCGCAATCCTAGCAAGTCCGTTACTAGCTATGTGAAGCAACCAGTGCGGTTCAAAGTTCAGAGACGTCCTTTTTTCAGCTGGAGAAGGAATGGTACAGTTCACTAGCTATAGAAGGTTCGATTCGAAGTTTCAGCAGCGGTTTGAACAAGCTACATCGTTCAAGCTATATCAATTTACTAACGCGACCACAGAACAATTATTTCCCCCATCTGTTTGGAGTCGACGCTGCCACACACGTGCATTTGTTTGCTCCAGACAAACCACAGTTCAAACTTCAAAGGTATGCATGCAGCTATCTGGTAGTCGTACTAGCCAGACGGGCCGGCGGTCTAGCTAGCTATCTCGATCTCCCACTCCCAGTCACGTTTGGTGGATCCAGTCTCTCTCGCAAAGTGAGTCAGTTAAGCAAAGCAACCGACCAGCGCATTGAACAATTCAGCTACATCCTCAAGCTATAGTATCGGAAGTGAACAAAAAGAGCACGATCTAGTGTTGTGATCGTTTCTCTATCATGTGCGGGCCCTTCTCGTTAGAAAACACACGTGTGGTAAGACCAGTTCATTTACTTGACTAGTCAGCCAAATGTAGTCTGGGAACAGATAAATCGATCGAACATGGCCCATTGGCACCCGGGAGCCAGAACAGACGTCTATCGGCCGGTCCAGTGAGGAGTGAGCGGCGACAAAGAAAATCTGTTGGAATGCAAGTTTCATTGCTTTGCGTCGACTCACTCTGTTCAACCAAAATGGCATTTGCAGAGAAAAAGAATAATGGCATTTGTACCAAAATGGCATTTACCAAAATGGCTGGGCGTGGTTCACCCGTGGAGCGAACCGCTCCGAACCAGTCGATCCAGCAGGCAGCTGAGGGGCACCATTTGTAACCATGGTTTGTTTACTGCATGACCCTCCGCTCCAATGGATACCACGGGTCGCTCCACGCGGTAGAGCTTTGCGCCTTTGTCTGCTTGCCGATTGCCGCTACCTTCCTATAACTTGCCGGTTGCTACTAACTTCCTGTGCTTGCCAAGCCGACAGTTCAACAAGAGAGTTTGAAGCGGGTTCCATGGAGTCACGGTCATAGGATCATTTCATCGAACAACTGATGCTCATTCAATAAACAGCATGACAAAGCAAAGGGTCGGGGTGCCATGAACCCACAGAAGCACAGAATCGCATACCGTTGCTGCCGTATAAATACTTTGCACGTCCGCCGGCTACGGCGTCCTTGAGCAGTTAGTCGTCGAGTACCGGCCGCCC
>LAPY01001017.1:124025-141352 GCA_000970635.1 Eragrostis tef | reverse complement strand
GGCAGGGGACGCTTCGACTTCGATCGCGACGGCGGTTCCGCGCTCCCCTCCCCCGACGGGAGGGTCGGCGGCGGCGGAGGCGCCGGTGCTCATCTTCGTCTACTTCCACAAGGCGATCCGCGCGGAGCTGGAGCGGCTGCACGCCGCGGCCGTGCGCCTCGCGACGGACCGCGCGGTGGTCGTGGCGGCGCTCGAGTCCCGCTGCCGCTTCCTCTTCTCCGTCTACAGGCACCACTGCGACGCCGAGGACGCGGTACGTACGCTTCCTCTTCCTCGCTGCTTACGCTGGTCTCTCTCGTCGCACTGTTGTTTCGCCGCGTCGCTTTGTCAGTGAGGTCGCGGCCAGTGCTGGTGCGCCGAGGGCTGAGCTTGCGGAATTGTGGTGAATTGGAGGGAGTAGGGTTCAGGGTTGTGGAATTGTCGCGTAGGTTGAGAGGATTGGATTTGATTCCGGTGCTGCTGTTGCATCCAAATGAACTGAAGTTTGCAAGTACAGCTAGTTGCCTTTGTCACTGTGTGATGTGATTATTTTCTACTCCAGTGCATAAGATGCGTCAACGTGTACGGCCATGTGACTGTAATCTGTTAGCTGCTGTCTCACCTCAGTGCGATTTTCAGGGAACGCCCGGTTCTGCCCCTTGTTGGCGTCTAACCTATACGGTTCCATCTCGAATTAGTGCATGTTCCATAGTGATTACAAAATTAAGAGTAACATTGCAAGTGTGGCTTGCTTACAATGGATTAATCCGTATTACACTTGGTTCCAGTAATCAGGTCTCTCGTTCGTGTTAGAGGCTTATACCATATGAAGGTTGCAATCCAGAAAGTGAGAAGGATGCAAATTCATTTGTTATTTTCCATTGCAACCGTTGCCCCTGCTTCATATGGCCAATGAGGAAAGGCTAAGCCAATTTGTACGCCTATTTGATTGTGGCCATTTAAGCCTATTAGACTGGTATATTTGTGAAATACTTTTAGACCGAATACAAGTTTATCGAAAGTGTTTTCGGAACATTTGTATAAGATTTTTCCATTCATAATTGCAGGTTATTTTTCCAGCACTTGACATTCGAGTTAAAAATGTAGCAGGGACATATTCTCTTGAACACAAAGGAGAAAATGATCTCTTTGTGCATCTATTTTCCCTGCTACAGCAGGATGTGCAGAATGATGCTGGTATTCGGAGGGAACTTGCATCCTGTACTGGAGCAATTCAAACGTCTCTAAGCCAACATATGTCTAAAGAAGAAGAACAGGTTTTTCCATGTCCCTGTTTGTTTTTTTCTGCCCCTTACGAATAACACTCAGTTATCTTTCGGGCACTGTGTGAGATGTGTCCACATGTTGAAGCAGTCTAACAAGACTTATTTGGCAACCTTTTACCTTCTCTTTGTTAACATCTATAATAGTATAGTGACTATAGTCTACTTCAATCTGTTATTTCGCATTCTCTTGAGCAACAGTTTAGTTGTTGCGAATCACTTGTAGTAACTTGACAATTCGCATCCGTTGTAATGCAAGTAGCTGAGGAACCTAGAAATTCAATTATAACAACTCTAGTTATGTTACATGATAAAAGGGTCACAGTTGTCAGTGTACTGAACTCAAGTATGTCTAGAATGTAATTTTTGGTGCTTTTGATATCTATCGTGGTCCCTATATATATGAGAAAAGAACTTTGCAGCCTTCCATGTGTAGTTTTTAGTCAATACTTTGCCTTTGATTTCAAAGATATGCATTGATAAACTTATCCATAAACTTTTACTTCAAACATGTGCACTTATTCATAAATACTTTTCTTGATTCCCCTTTCAGTGGTATTTACACAATTATTCTGTATTTCAATGTCCTTCATACAATGTTGGTGTTTAATCTTCTATGAATGTTTCAGGTCTTCCCTTTGCTCATCAATAAGTTTTCCCACAAAGAGCAAGCTGCTCTAGTATGGCAGTTCTTGTGTAGCATTCCTGTAAATATGATGGCCGAGTTTCTTCCGTGGCTTTCAGGTTCTCTTTCACCTGATGAGCACCAGGATATCGTTGACTGTCTATGTAAAGTAGTCCCTGAAGAGGATCTTCTCCAAGAGGTCAATAAGATCATGCCTATAATCTATCCTTTAAAAAACTTCCTGTTTTTACTCAATATTTTCTTCTTGTGTAGATTGTATTCGCATGGGTTGGAGGGAAAACATTGAGAAAAGCGGCACAAGATTTCGTGGCTCCTACTCCAAAATGCAGTTCTAGATGTCAGGATTACTCCAATCAAACAGATAAACATTCATCCTCACCTGAGCATTCCAAAGTTGGAAAGCGAAAGTGCACTGAATCTAGCCATAGTCACCTTGTCGCACATCCTATTGATGAGATTATGCATTGGCACAATGCTATCCGGGGAGAACTGGGTGACATAGCAGAAGAGACAAAAAAGATCCAGCAGTCTGGAGACTTCTCTGACATAGCAGCCTTTAATATAAGACTACAATTTATTGCAGATGTGTGCATTTTCCACAGGTATGTGGCTTTGAATCTCAACTCTTGTACATCTGTGTTTTAAAAGCTTACTACACAGCCAATTCCTTACTGAATAGGCAACACAACAAGTTGACGATTGATGAAAAGATGTATATTGTGATAGGCTTATTGACTATATCCGGTTTCACATAAGTTATGGCTTACACAATGTGACGACATCTTGCTTTATATGAATAATTAAGAGTACTGGATATCATCATAAAGGAATATAGATGAATCTCAAGTACATCAGTAGATCAAATTCTTTATTTAGGAGCTTTAGGTGGCATCTGAGGGTTTGAACGTGTCAACATACTAGCCAAACATTAGAATCTGTTCTTTGTTTGCTTCTCTTAGAATATAGAAGGAATTAGGTTTTTTTTCCCAGAAAATGATTGCTCTTTTGGATCTAGATAATGCTGTTTTTATGCTCTCAATGAAGTGATTGTATTCAGAACCTCTAGTTTTATCAGCTGCCTTTTTTGTTGACCTGCAGTATTGCCGAGGATCAAGTTATATTTCCTGCAGTTGATGGTGATTTTTCCTTTGTAAAGGAGCACGCTGAAGAAGAACGACGTTTAAACAAATTTAGATGTTTAATTGAACAAATCCAAATATCAGGGGCCAAATCAACTGCAGTGGATTTTTACTCTGAATTATGTTCACAAGCTGACCAGATAATGCAGAAAATTGAGAGGCACTTCGAGGATGAGGAAACAATGGTTAGTTTGGTACTTAAAAGCTGGAACTATTGTCCATTCTGTCAGAATATTGGCTCTACTTGACCAACTGATCCCAGATCTTTGCTCGCGTTATTATTTAGGTACTTCCTAAAGCTAGGATAAATTTCACAGCAGAGAAACAAAGGGAGCTGTTATATAGGAGCCTGTGTGTCATGCCATTAAAGTTACTTGAACAGGTTATACCATGGTTTGTAGCAAAGTTGAATAATGGAGAGGCTGCATCTTTTCTTCAGAATATGCAACTAGCAGGTTCTTTATTTACTTTCCTTTTTTTTTCTGTGCCCGTATAATACACTAGCTTTGTAAAATCTGTTCCGACTTTTAACGTTTTTTTTTTTTACAAATAATGCATGGTGCAGCCCCTTCCTCAGAAATTGCATTGGTGACCCTTCTCTCTGGCTGGGCATGCAAAGGCCGTCTGGAGGACACACCCAACTCTGGAAAGTTTGCATGTTTGAAATCATCACTAGATGGAGATGAAGTCATAAAATGTCAGGCATCATGTCCATCTTCTGTTGGTAATGGTAGATCTGTTTCTCTATTATTGGAATCAGAAGATGGTTCCAGGCCAGCCAAGCGATTAGGCCATGCAGAACCTAGTGCTGATACAAAGGTCTACCCACAAAATGCTGACATTGAAGCATCTCCATGTAGCAGCAGATCCTGTTGCATTCCTGGGTTACGAATCTATCGTGGTCCCTATATATATGAGAAAAGAACTTTGCAGCCTTCCGTGTGTAGTTTTTCGTCAATACTTTGCCTTTTACTTCAAAGATATGCATTGATAAACCTATCCAGAAACTTTTACTTCAAATATATGCACTTATTCGTAAATACTTTTCTTGATTCCCCTTTCAGTGGTATTTACACAATTATTCTGTAGTTCATTGTCCTTCATACTATGTTTGTGTTTAATCTTCTGTGAATGTTTCAGGTCTTCCCTTTGCTCATCAATAAGTTTTCCCACAAAGAGCAAGCTGCTCTAGTATGGCAGTTCTTGTGTAGCATTCCTGTAAATATGATGGCCGAGTTTCTTCCGTGGCTTTCAGGTTCTCTTTCACCTGATGAGCACCAGGATATTGTTGACTGTCTATGTAAAGTAGTTCCTGAAGAGGATCTTCTCCAAGAGGTCAATAAGATCATGCCTCTAACTATCCTTTAAAAATCTTCCTGTTTTTACTCAATATTTTCTGCTTGTGTAGATTGTATTCACATGGATTGGAGGGAAAACATTGAGAACAGCGGCACAAGATTTCGTGGCTCCTACTCCAAAAGGCAGTTCTAGATGTCAGGATGACTCCAATCAAACAGATAAACATTCATCCTCACCTGAGCATTCCAAAGTTGGAAAGCGAAAGTGCACTGAATCTAGCCATAGTCACCTTGTCACACATCCTATTGATGAGATTATGCATTGGCACAATGCTATCCGGGAAGAACTGGGTGACATAGCAGAAGAGACAAAAAAGATCCAGCAGTCTGGAGACTTCTCTGACATAGCAGCCTTTAATATAAGACTACAATTTATTGCAGATGTGTGCATTTTCCACAGGTATGTGGCTTTGAATCTCAACTCTTGTACATCTGTGTTTTAAAAGCTTACTACACAGCCAATTCCTTACTGAATAGGCAACACAACAAGTTGACGATTGATGAAAAGATGTCTCTACTGTGATAGGCTTATTGACTATATCCAGTTTCATATAAGTTATGGCTTACACAATGTGACGACATCTTGCTTTATATAAATAATTGAGAGTATTGGATATCATCATAAATGAATATAGATGAATCTCAAGTACATCAGTAGATCAAATTCTTTATTTAGGAGCTTTAGGTGGCATCTGAGGGTTTGAACGTGTCAACATACTAGCCAAACATTAGAATCTGTTCTTTGTTTGCTTCTCTTAGAATATAGAAGGAATTAGGTTTTTTTTCCCAGAAAATGATTGCTCTTTTGGATCTAGATAATGCTGTTTTTATGCTCTCAATGAAGTGATTGTATTCAGAACCTCTAGTTTTATCAGCTGCCTTTTTTGTTGACCTGCAGTATTGCCGAGGATCAAGTTATATTTCCTGCAATTGATGGTGATTTTTCCTTTGTAAAGGAGCATGCTGAAGAAGAACGACGTTTAAACAAATTTAGATGTTTAATTGAACAAATCCAAATATCAGGGGCCAGATCAACTGCAGTGGATTTTTACTCTGAATTATGTTCACAAGCTGATCAGATAATGCAGAAAATTGAGAGGCACTTTAAGGATGAGGAAACAATGGTTAGTTTGGTACTTAAAAGCTGGAACTATTGTCCATTCTGTCAGATTGTTGACTCTACTTGACCAACTGATCCCATATCTTTGCTCGCATTATTATTTAGGTACTTCCTAAAGCTAGGATAAATTTCACAGCAGAGAAACAAAGGGAGCTGTTATATAGGAGCCTGTGTGTCATGCCATTAAAGTTACTTGAACAGATCATACCATGGTTTGTAGCAAAGTTGAATGATGGAGAGGCTGCATCTTTTCTTCAGAATATGCAACTAGCAGGTTCTTTAATTACTTTCCTATTTTATCTGTGCCCGCATAATACACTGGCTCTGTAAAAACTGTTCCGACTTTTAATGTTTTTCTACAAATAATGCATGGTGCAGCACCTTCCTCAGAAATTGCATTGGTGACTCTTCTCTCCGGCTGGGCATGCAAAGGCCGTGTGGAGGACACACCCAGCTCTGGAAAGTTTGCATGTTTGAAATCATCACTGGATGGAGATGAAGTCATAAAATGTCAGGCATCGTGTCCATCTTTTGTTGGTAATGGTAGATCTGTTTCTCTATTATTGGAATCAGAAGTTGGTTCCAGGCCAGCCAAGCGATTAGGCCATGCAGAACCTAGTGCTGATATTGACAGAAAGGTCTACCCACAAAATGTTGACATTGAAGCATCTCCATGTAGCAGCAGATCCTGTTGCATTCCTGGGTTACGGGTAGAAAATAGCGACCTTGGTGTTAATTCGTTTGCCACTACGAAGTCCTTGCACTCTCGACCTTACAGTTATTTTGCACCTTCATTTTCTTCAAGCCTTTTTTCATCAGAGGCAGATGCAGAATTTTCGGGGCCAGATAACATTTCTAGGCCAATTGACACTATATTCAAATTTCATAAGGCAATTCGCAAGGATTTAGAGTACTTAGATGTTGAGTCTGGAAGGCTTATTGATGGGGATGAATCTTGCCTCCGCCGGTTCATCGGAAGGTTTCGTTTACTGTGGGGTCTTTATAGAGCACACAGCAACGCTGAAGATCTGATTGTATTTCCTGCTCTTGAATCAAAAGAGACACTGCACAATGTCAGCCACTCATACACTCTTGATCACAAGCAGGAAGAAGAATTGTTTAAAAACATATCAACTGTACTTTCAGACCTTTCACAGCTGCATGAGGACTTGAGCTATCCCTTAGGTGCAGCTGATAAAGCTGGAACAAGCCATATATATTCAAATAATGAGAATGATTGGGCCAGAAAACATAATGAACTTCTGACGAAACTTCAAGGAATGTGCAAGTCAATCCGGGTAACCTTGGCTAATCATGTTTATAGAGAAGAACTTGAATTGTGGCCATTGTTTGATAAGCACTTTTCTATAGAAGAGCAGGATAAGATTATCGGCCGTATAATTGGAACAACAGGTGCCGAGGTTCTGCAGTCAATGTTACCTTGGGTGACATCAGCACTTAGTCTAGAGGAACAAAACAGGATGCTGGATACATGGAGGCAAGCAACTAAGAACACCATGTTTGATGAATGGCTAAATGAGTGGTGGAATGGACCTACTATTGAATCTAACCCTTCGAATAAGACCTCTACTCCAGAAGGTCTGTTCAATTAGTCAATTTCTCGTCCTGCTCTTCTACTTAATCCATTGTTTTAGGTTGCCAGATTTTATTCTTTGAAGTTCATAATACAACCTTCAACTGGGCCTGCACTGGTATATATCTTGTTTGATGGAATGAAAAGAGGATAGTTACTGCTTGTATATGATTGTTGTAAATGATAACTAATTCTTAGCGAGCAATATATAAGTTTCATGGATTGTTAGATACAATGCTATTTGAATAGAGGCATCACCGTATCACCTCAGGTGGCAGTTCCATGGATGACTGCTAAGTTATAGGCAGAATGTTAATTTGAATGAGCAGCACATCATTCAATTTACTGAATGTCAATTTGTGCAGTAGCAAGTATATGCTTGCAACTAGTAGAATGATAATATAAGGGCGTCCCAATTGCTGGTTTATTTGAACGGACTAGAGCTATAGAAAAAAAGATGGACTTGTCGTACACAGTTTTTGCTGATAGGATGAAATGTAATGGAACCTGCAAAATAGCTCTTTCTCATGATTCACGTATAATTTTATGTTACAATTTTCGTAGACATTTTCATGTCACTGAACTTTCTTGCGTTGATTTTCAGAAAGTCATTGTCAGGAGAATTTTGAACATAGTGACGAGATGTTTAAGCCAGGTTGGAAGGACATCTTCAGGATGAACCAGAGTGAGCTCGAGGCTGAGATACGAAAGGTTTCGCGTGACTCTACTCTTGATCCACGGAGGAAGGCCTATCTGATCCAGAATCTCATGACTAGGTTTGTTATTTAACTAGTCAGTACATAAATATACGTTAATTTTCCAAGTGTACACTAAAAATACAGCAAATAGGTTTACTTGACTCTAGTGTATTTCTAACTATACACACTTTTAGCCGCTGGATAGCTGCTCAGCAAAAATCCCCACAGTCAAGTGCAGAAGATCGTGAAAACTGCACAGGAATACCTGGATGCACTCCTTCATACCGAGATGCAGACAAACAAATATTTGGTTGTGAACACTACAAACGGAACTGCAAGCTTGTTGCTGCATGCTGCAATAAGTTGTTCACATGCAGATTCTGCCACGATAAAGTCAGTGACCATACAATGGAAAGGTAACTTCTCCAGTTATACACTTTAGTGTCTTTTACTCTTTTACTTCCGAAGGAAACTTCTATATTTTACATGGTAGTAGGGTTTTCTGATTGCCTTTAAGAACTGAGTTACCAGTATCTAATAGGAATGCGGATATCGACTGGAGATTGTTGGTTCAATGCTGTTGTGAGCCCACACTATTCCCTTGAAAAAGGAAAACTAGACTAACCTAGGAGGAACTTGGTGGCTTTTCAATATTAGAGAAATAGGCACCCAAATTTCGTCAAAGAGGACACTCACACTATCCTTGTCTTCCTCATTAAATTTCCAGTTATAGCGTCTATTGTCTGCGAAGCAGCTCAGCTTTTGTAGGTACATAATAGTGTACGGGGAAAACTTTTCCGGTCATGTAAACTGTTGATTGTTAGAACTCTGTAACGATATGGAAGGCTAAAATACTTTGTTCACTTTGTGGAGCTGCTCTTTTGTAGAAAAGCAACAACGGAGATGATGTGCATGGTGTGCCTGAAAGTTCAAACGGTTGGTCCAAATTGCCAAAGCCCTTCTTGCAATGGGCTATCCATGGCAAAGTATTATTGCAGCATATGCAAATTTTTTGATGATGAAAGGTAATACCATATGACTATATTTTAGTTTCTCTTTCAGCTTAAACTACACAACCCTTTTGTTGGTAGATTATAATGGTTTGAATGTATATTTTAGTTTCTCTTGCAGCATCAAGTACACAATCCTTTCCATTGTAGTTTGTGTATATCTCTTATAAATGCATCGGTGATTCGATTTGTGGATGTAATCCTATCCTTTGCAGCATCAAGTACATCTCTTATATGTAAATGCATTGGTGATTCATTTTGGTTGTTCCTTATCATGAAAACTACGCTATCTTCATTTCTTGGCACTGAAAATGTGGATGTGATATTGATTTTATTGTGATCTTATCGTTGTGTTCAATTTATGAACAGTTCAGTCTGTCCGGTCCCATTTTCTTTCCTGAACTCCAATTTTATGCAAAGGTTCAAGATGCTATAGTAGTGGCTATATGAGAGATCGTATCATTAGTTTTATATAATGTATTGTGTGCCACATTCAATCAATTAATTTTATTGCATTACTTTATGTTAACTTGGTTATTAATATGGGACATCATTTTAATATATTAGACACTCTTGATTCTGGGTTGTTTTTCAGGACTATCTACCATTGCCCATTTTGTAATTTGTGTCGTCTTGGGAATGGATTGGGCACTGACTTCTTCCATTGCATGAAATGCAACTGTTGCCTTGGCATGAAATTGATGGAACACAAATGCCGAGAAAATTTACTGGAGATGAATTGTCCAATCTGTTGCGACTCCATATTTACCTCAAGTGCCGCAGTTAGAGGCCTTCCCTGTGGTCATTTCATGCATTCAGCTTGCTTTCAGGTATAAGATAATCTAGTAGTATTCCAACATACTACTCTGGCTGGGAAATGCTATTCTGACGACTCAATTTCAGGCATATACTTGTACTCACTACACTTGTCCAATCTGCTGCAAATCTTTGGGAGATATGACGGTCAGTCAGGAACCTACATCACTTAAAACAGCATGAGTTATTTTGTGTTTACGATTTTGCTTTATATATTTCTCTTCTGCTCGGTTCCTTAAAATTAATCCGAGGATACCCAAGAGTCATGCATGTTATTAGTGTTTTAATTTTGACTGGCCAAAAGAGGACCAAGAACCGGACTTTGATGTATCATAATCCAGTCTTACAAGTTACAAAACTCTCTTTCCAAGTTGATCTTTCTCTGCTCTTTATGCAGACGCAGCTAGTTGGCTTAGAGGTTTACACCATATTCTGAGAGTAAATTATGTACTAGTGTTTTTTCTTGATGGGCTCATGATTCCAAGCACCTGGAATGGTCTCGATGTGTTTTTGACGCCTAATTCTGCTCGTAGAATCTGTATGATATATGCTCTACTGGACTTCGGTTCACTATGGCACCTAATGCAATCTTTCGTTTCCTGAAGGTGTACTTTGGCATGCTTGATGGTTTGCTTGCTGCGGAGCAGCTTCCTGAGGAATACCGGGACCGGTGTCAGGTAAGCCATTGCTCTTGACCTATTCCCAGTCTCACGATTAAGTATATTTAACATGATTTGCATGATTATCCCAGGATATACTTTGCAACGACTGTGAGAAAAAAGGTAGATCTCGATTCCACTGGCTATACCACAAATGTGGCTTCTGTGGTTCCTACAACACCAGAGTCATCAAGACTGATACGGTAGAGTGTTCGACCTCAAACTAACCAGGCGAGACTCCCTGTTTTGTTTCCCATCCTCTATTTTCTAACATTAGTTTTCTTTCCCTTTTCTTTTCTTTTGATGATTCATTGTTGTAAATATATTTATATCAACGGGAGATAGAACCTTGTGTTCGTAGCTGTGACGAGCCATTCCCGTAGCCAGTTAGGCCCTGAGCCGCAGCCTAACGCACCGTCACGGACTTGACCGTGTTAACACACAGGCTGTTGTGACGTCGTTAGAGCATGGCTGCGGGTCAGGAATCAGGATGCACTGCATGCTAACAATGACGTCGATGGCAAAAAGATTTTCCCTCTGACGATCTTGCAAACGTTGCGGCAGGCAAACAGAAAATTTATTACTACACAACATTATAGAACTCTACTAGGAGTCATAGTATGAAGTCATAAACGCTTGAACATGTCTACCAGCATTTCGTTTACTAGCTCCTGGAGCAAATCCTGTTCGATCTGTCCGGCGATCTGAAACGCCTCCACCATGGAGTTCATGCCATCCTCAACCGTGCGTTCAACGTCGTTCACAGCCAGATCATCCAAGGCCCTCCCAGTCATGGCACTGCATCTTGCAATTTCCTTCCTTATCTCTGCAGCCAGCCTCCCCTCTTTACCGATCAGGGCAAGCCTTGAGAACGACCTGTAACCTGAGTCACAGAGCTCGGTACACCTCAGGTCCAGGAACTCCAAAACAAAATCGATTGCCAGATTTCTTAGCGGACCCGCTTCTACGGCCTTGATAGTGCTGAGATCCTGCTTGGAGCTCGTCGTAAAGGTGGCAAGAGCAGACTCGATTGTCTGGAGGAGAAATGTCTTGGATGATTCATTCGATTGACGTCCTGTAGATGAGCAAACGTTTGATAGCAGCAGTTCAACGGTTGATGTAACCTCTCCAGGGTGTGTCAGCTTGCTGTCTTGGACTGCCGGTTCAAACGGTTGAGCTCCATGTTGGCCAGAATTAGGTTCAGCACAACTGGAATTTCTCTCGGTAATTACGTTTTGCTTGGTGGGTGCTGGTATACATTTCTCCACGGGATGGCTGTCAGTGAAGACACCTGCTGTTGGCAATTGTTTAACACAATGAATAGTCAGCAAGCAACTCAAATTGCAGCATATCTAGCATAGAGGAATTACATGTTAACATAATGCCACATGCAATGCAAGGTAACATGTGCAGTATTCATCAGTGAAAACTACTGCTGATCGACCAAAATGATTAAAACAAAGGGAAGAATTAAGAAACTATAGGAACGAGCTATTTTTTTTTTTTGGTACACTAAAATGGTTGTTTCCTTAACTACAGTGTTGAAGGCAATACCAGAAACGAAGGCACCATCTGCCCATGCCGCTTGAAGATTAGATGTAGTATTTCGCTTGTTTCTTCCTCTAGTTATAGATGGGGATGGACTTCTACCCTTTACATCAGCCTGCCAGCGAGGAAATTTCCGTCAGACAGCTTATAGAGTGGTTCACATGATGAGAAATATCTCAGTATTATGTCACGGTTGATAGCTAGAGTAAAAATTTACTGACCTCATGCAACCGGTCTGGTTTAGAAGGGTTACTTAATCCAAAAGTCACATTCTCCACTGAGTTCCACTGCAATTGCTGTTTGTCACCTAATGATTCTACTGCAACAGGGACAGCACTCTTCACTTTATACAAAGAAGAGGCTGCTATACCTTCAATACCTCTAGTTTTCAATTTATCTTGGTTAACAAAAACTGATTCTGTAGTCTCTAGACTTGATGCGCCTTGTACTTCCCTGAAATCTAATTCTCTTGGAAGATATGTACTATGACCATCTCTGCGAGAGTGTTTCCTAGGGCTAGTATCAACTGAAGATCCATGAACAGAACTACCTGTTCTTGAAGCATCATCGGGCGAAGTAGGGGCAACGTTCATTGGTGAACCAAAAGTGAATGAAGCGGTGCCTGATTTCGTGTTACATCTTGAAACTTTTTGTGACATTGCCTGTCTCTGCAAATTACTCCTTGCACGGTTTGGACTGGCAAACTTTGGCTTCTCACTGACTAAACCTATGCCTTTTGCAATTATCATGTCTTTCTCAATAGTTCTTGGTGCCGCAGTCTTTGACGTATGTTTGTTAGAGCTATCACTATGCAGCCTCCGTGCACAGTTTGGACTGATCTGACGACCTTTTGTGCTCATCCTCCTGTTCTCTTGATTAGTATGTGACTCGCCAAATCTATCCATTTCCTTTCTTTTTGACCTCAAAGATGTACTGCCGGTCATGCTTTTGTTCAGAGAAACGAAGTCCTGACCTGAGTTTGCCATATTTTTCTCCCCGCTTCTATTTTTACGCCTTTGGACAGTATATCCTGGATCTGCCCCTCTACATGGTACAGGAAGTGCATTCTGCTTCAGGTTGTTTTGTTGGAGAGGGCCACCAGGAACACCCCCAGGGGACATGTTCTTCAGCCGAACTTTTCCGATATCTTGTTGATTTCCTGCAGAAGCCCTATTTGAGGTACTCTGAGCACTGTCACCAAATACAGCCTTCTCGCTCAAGCTAACGAGCAGGCACTTATCGTTTCCGTCAGGTTGCATCTGACATGATAAGTTCTGGTCTGACCTCCTAACCGGAATACTACATTTACCAACCTCTTCAGTCAACTGATTGGAAGCAGAGTTCTGCCGAGAGCTGGCTCCTATAGCACCTAATCTCGGGGCATCAACATCACACATACCCCCTTGATCAGGGAGATTATGTAAGGCAACAGCAGCAGCACCTGGTGCATCATCACAACCGTTGCAGGAATACTCCAAATACGCATGCCACCGAGAGAGACGGGGATTCCTGGGCTGCAAACCAGGTTCCAGCACCTTGGCAGCTGCTTCAATCAGTGGAGCCTTGTTCCTGCTGGAAATTGACCTTGGGCTCTTAATAGGCGAGGCCATCTTGTGTGCCTGCCTTCGTGACCACAATGGCTGCGTACCTGAAGCACTGAACTGGCTTGAATTGCCATGCTGCCTATCATCTACGAGCGGCTCTGTCTTCTGTTGTTTCTGAGGTGATGTGTATATGCTTCGAGATGTACCGGACCAATCGTGAGAACCTGCATTCCGGTGGTCACCCCGCTTGGAGAACTCAGTTGCTTTGGTCGGCGTTTGATGGCTGGCAGCCGGCATTGAGGTGAGTCCCATTAGACGGGCTACCACCCCCGGAGTGCACATCTCACTGCAATTTTGTTCTTGGTCAGGCGGTGGCAAGAAATTGGTGCGACTGCCTTCACTTCTTGAGTAGTCTGCAGAATCAAGCTGAAGGAGAAGAACATTATAGAAATAAAATATAGCATTAGAAAGGCAGATGGTTGGGGATGGGAACTCGACTTTGTAAACATTTTTTTACTGAAGGTAAAGAGCCCAAAATAGCATAATCAGGTCATCGCTAATTTCAGAAATACAACTCCGGCGCAAAATTGCAGTTTCAACCCCAAGAATAATCTGATGCACAAACAGAAAATGGAAAGCCTACCAGAAGGGGCCTCCTCTTGGCTGCCGGCGACATATCGCCGACGGCCGGCGGCCTCCCAGGCGAGAACTTCTGTGCGCGCACTGAAACACGGAACACACAAAAGCTGAAGCACAGCCGTAGATTTACAAAATCCCATGAGGAAGAGAAAAGGCGCAGAGCAAGAACAATGCAGTCTCGTTGCAATCTCACCTGGGGGCAGCAGCTTGCTCTTCTTGGAGGTGGAGAAGAGCTTCCTCTTGGCGAACATCTGGAACAGAGCCGCCACGCACGACGGCGCCGGCTTCTGCCGCTCCGTGATCGCCAGGCTGTTGCCGCCGGCGCTCGGCGCCGAGGCGAGGCCACTGCCGTCCTTCATGTCTCCACGCCCAAAACGTTCAGAATCAATCCTCTCCTACCCTCGTAGTGCAATGCATCTCCTCTCTTCGAATCTTAATGCCTTTCTCTAGCACATGCAGTCATGCTCACGAAACTCAAAATAAATCCAAGAAAAAGAGTATGGAAGTAGTGGCTGCAATTTCGGCTCTCCTAAATTAATCGCTGCCTCGAATTCTTCTTGACTTGCGGAAACTTGAAGACATGCCCCGAAAATCATGCCTTGGTCACATCCATTGAACAATCACGAACAAATGCTAGAGAACAAAAGAAGAAACCGACGACTTGAACTCTTGCTCAAGACATGACTGTGAACTGAGATTGCTCTTGAAGTCCTATGAACCCTTTCTGAACCAGAACTCTATAGGAAACGAAAAATTATGGATTGATTCCGAGCAAGAGCGCAGATGATCCAAGTGTTGGAGAGGAGGGGGACCGAGACGAGAAGAAAGCGAGAAAAAGAAGAAGTGCTTATTTTGGGGCTAGGAAGCGACATCTCAAGACTGTTTTAGTTTGTTGCTTTGTGTGTGACGCTGTGTGCGTGATGCGTAGGTGACTAGCTCTGTCAGCGGCAAACCTGTCTCTGCTGATCTCTCTCTTTTGTTCGTTTGCTTGGCAGCCTGGCTGTATTTCTGAATTTTTGTTGGAGTTCTGTTGGTCTTTTGGACTGGTCTAATCCTGATCCAAACTTCAAAGTTGTTACTGTCCTCTGTAACACAGTTTCAGAGGCTAAAAAACAATGCTTAAGATGAACTCAAGTGAGAAGTTACCATCTTTTTTACAAAAACTTCAGTAGAACCTGAGATACTAGAGCAGAAAAGTGAAACGTCGCTTGGAATGCTGGATAGCATCAGTGTCATTGAGATGGTAACATTGTACTCACCACAACCAGTTCCATGCTTCCATTATATGCCAATTAGCTAGACTGCTAGAGCAGTGACTGCTCAATTGCCTCAAGCTGGTGCATCCACCTTTGGTTGGATATCTCGCTCTGTGTTGTCTTGTCATGGTCGGCAATTAGAGTCTTAGTTGAAGTCATGTACGTTAGTACGCCGGTGTTGTATTATGGCGGCAAGGCTAACTGCATAGACGTATTCAAGAAAGACTGGAAGGAACAGAAGCTTCTACGTCAAGTTAGAGTCCAAGTTAGAGTCGTGGCTAGATTAGTTTCCTTTTCTGTTAGAGGTTGTTTTGCTTATCGTATACTAGTCGGACTGTTTAGGCCAGAGGCTATATAATGCCCCGAGATGCATTGGTTGAATTAAGAAAAGTATTAGTATCAAATCTGTTTGCTACCCCGTGCCTTGCAACTCGGCGACGTCCACGACGGCGCCGGCTTGCAAGCGTGCGGTTCGGCGGCCGCGTACTCGTCCACCAGTATATCACCCGTACAATCTACGTTCATCAACTAGAACTCGTTCTGTTGCAGACAAGGGCTGTGACATGTCTCCAACTAACCGAAGAGTAAGGTCAAAGTAAAGAGAAAGTTGCTTGGTCAAGTAACTGAACTAGAAAAGTTACAAAACAAGGGTAACTGCTCAAGATAAGGGTATAATTGATACAGTATATGTTTGCTCCTTTTGTCAACTATATTCTGGTAGGATCGCCCCGAAAAAAGAAAACTATATTCTGCTTGGAAGTTTGAACAGGATGGCCCGTGTGACAAAACCTTGAATTGACAAAACCTTCAAACATTTTCAATGGGCTAGTGTTTCGTGGCGGTAGATTAAAATGACGAAGCGGCCAATTCTTTAGTCACGGGACTGCGAGTCTTGAGTGCTGCACCCGCATATTGATGCGACTTCAAATTGCAAGTGTACAAAGGTTCCAGGTCGTAAGGTCAAATGCAGCCTCAGCGGCTTTTAGTCGGACATTCTTGGGCATAACGTTGACTGACAACAATTTATTAAGACAGCAGCAAGAATTAGCCGCCTAAACTGCCAGGGTGGCTGCTCTCAGGCCCCAGTGCTTTCTGAGTCGTTAATCCAGTTTAGAGATTTCTACCAAAGAAAAAAAATCAGGTGAGTAGGTGCGAAAATACCACGTTGAATTGAGCATGTGACATTCACCATTTTGGACCACACCTGCTGGGTGATTTGTGATTCAGCTGCGTTATCGGATCCTATCCCAGTTGCAGCAAACTTTCAATGGTTAGTACCACGTACGAGCGCCGCGCCCACATCCGAGCAAGGAAAACACCAGCCTGGCTGAAACAGGAGTGAACCCTTGTGACCCTGTCCACGCACGGTCCAAACCCTTGTCAACGAACCGCCGGGCCCACCTGCAGGGACACATGTACTTTGAGTGAACTTTTGTGCACGCATGCGTCCTCTCCTCTGTCCTTTTGATGCTTTGGCAACAAGAATCAGACGATCTGGATCGTGATTGTCTGGGGATTGTACTTGTTGTAAATGGGAAGGATGGAGACGTCGAGGATGGCTGATGCTGATAATTGAGGGGCAGGTGCTACGAACGTGAGAGCCGAGCAGGTGTGGAGGTGCAGGACAGCAGGACTTGAATGTTCTTGCCTGCTCTGAATTGACACAACAAGTGACTCGCTGCAACGAGACAGTGAAATGACTGAATCTTGGAGCTTCAGAAAAAGTGACTGAAATCTTCAGGTACTCGGTGTGGAGTATACTACCCTTTTTTTTTTACCTGCTCTGGTTTTTCCTTTTAACCGACCCAGATGCCCCTCTGAAGAACCTCGCCACTTCAGGTTGTACTCTGAATAATGTAACCAGAGTACTCTGAATCGTAGCATGCAGCAATCTGATGTCACGCGGGGAAAAGGCATCAGCGCGCATGCATGCACAAAACTAGTAGTTGCCCGTGCACCAGAAAGGCGTGCGGTTGCAGCTGCCACCTGCCCGGCGCGCCCACCGCCACTTGCACCGCGTCCATCCAACGGCGGAGGC
>LAPY01001017.1:78559-101323 GCA_000970635.1 Eragrostis tef | reverse complement strand
GGGTCTCGGGCTGCCGGAGCCTGTCGGGCGCCTCGACCAATCTGGTAGGGTTTCTCCCTCCCTCTCTTCCTTCCACCCCGCGTTCGAAGGGTTTAATAGCATCATGGATGTGTGGCATGGCTGCCTCCATGTAGCATAGCGGACCTGGAAGTAAAGAAAGGATCAAGCAGTCCTTGGAGCAAGCATAGGGTTACGTTACCCTCGTAGAGCTCTTGACTGCTGGGTCTTTCGATGGTGGCCTGGTGGGTATGAGGCAAAGTTCATCTTTTTTCTTTTGGGGAAAATATGATCTGTTTTTTTTTCTCCGCCTTTTTTGGTTGGTTTGCTCTTTTGGTTGGTTTTGCCTCTCTTGTTGGCTCCTGCAAGTTTCATCACTGCCTACCCCAACTTGCTTGGATAAAAAGGCTTTGCTATTGTAGAAATGTACCATTCTGTTCCCCCTTCTTCAAAACCCTTTCGCATCCAAGAGAAGGACAAAATTGGTCACCACTGCATTCAATCGATCCCCATTTCCATGCTAGCCCTCCAATTCTATTGAGCTTCTCTGTCGTCAGACCATCCTTTCCCGGCGAGAGGCAGCGCTGTAGTGCAACTGCTCGCATCACATCCTCTGTCTCTGCCCATCCTTTCCCAGCGAGCAGAGCTGTAGTGCACCTCAACACCATTGCAAGGAGGTTGACGTTGTCGCCTTCGGCTAGAACAGGTGCAGGTTTCATGTACGAGCTAGATCCTAGGTGGGGTTAACTCTGGATTATGTTGCAATGTGAGTTGATTACATGATTAGTACTAGTGATACATACTAATCTTGTGCTGATTACATGAAAATGCATACAACTGATGTCATTGGTTTATGAGTAATCTTCAGTTAAGCAACCAGCAAAACCAACCTAAGTCATGTGCCGTATGTACTGTTTGCATCAGTATTAGCTAGGCAACGCAGATACTTTTTAGCTTGATAGGCATTGCTTGATTCTAGTAACTATAGAAATAGATAGCTTGATTCTAGTCACTATAGAAATAGATGGTCTTGAACCGTTTCATTTTTCCAATGTTGGAGATTGGAAGAACATGAATTCTTTTGTCGTGATCATTTCTGGTGCTTTCTTCCAACCTTCTTATCCTGAGAATTCAAGAATGAGGTCAGAGGTATTAATCATGAATAATTTGTTCTTCCATCACTTGAACTTGTAAGAAGTCGATGCGTTAGCTCTTATCTTGATTAATGTGGAATTGATGTCTTGTCCATTCTTCAGTTGGATAAATGTCTTTAACTGTTGGCCGTAGAGAAGCTCCGCCCATGGTTTCATACATGCATAGAATTTCATGAAAATATTGAACTTTCATTAGTTGTTTGTACAATTGAAATATGGTTGAGGAGAGGAGATGGTGACCAAGATTAGTACTGGTGCTACATATTAAACTTGTGCTGATAAGTTTACTTGCACTACGATTACATGTGATTCAAAGATTATGAGTAATCTTCAGTTGAGAAACTAGCAAAACCAACCAAAGAAGTCGTGTGCCATATAAACTGCTTGCACCAGTATGCTAGGCGATGCAGATACTTTCTAGCATGATCTGCATTGTTTGATTCTAGTTGCTATAGAAATAGATGGTCTTGAACTGTTTCACTTTTCCCCTTGTTGGAGATTGGAAGAATATGAATTCCTTTTGTCGCGATCTTTCGGGTGCTTTGGTCAAACCTTTTTATCCTGAAAATTCAAGAAATGAGGTCAAAGGTATTGATAACTGTTTTATTTTTTCTTCCATTCTTCATTTGAACTTGTAAGAAGTTGATGCGCTAGCTCTTTTCTTCTTTCAGTTGGTTAAATGAGTTCCTGTTTTTGTACAGTTTGATTACTTCTTTAAGTTAATATGTCACTAATTGTATTTTATTTCATTCAAAAAGTCTCTTGACAGACTTAAAGGCGTTTTGCATATTGTATCCAATAACTTCTTTTTATGAATAATGTAGATTTGCAAGTTTTGTTTTGCATATTCCTGGACTGAGAAAAATCTAAAAGCATGTAGCGAACTCTGTTTATATTTAGCTAGAATCTGTTAGAGTTAGATAATATTTATAGTTAATCTTGTCGTTTGTATTTTTCATCATGTTTAATCTATAATTAGAGTCCATGTAACTGCAGTTTGGGTGAAAATTAGTCCGAGTATTCTTTTGGGGCACTCTATGCTGTTGTCTTTGTAGAAACAGTGTGATTGCAGCATAATAGTGTTAAGATATTTGTTTTGTCAAAAGTACTGCTGTAAAATTTTTATGTTACCTACTATTCATGTATATTTTCAAGTTTAAAAGGCTCATGGAAAATGCCGCTTTGAAATCTCAGGAAGGTCTAAAAAAGTCTTGGGAGAAAGCTTCGGCGTATTACTCCAAGCAAGAGCAAATGATGGTTTATTACTTTGGCGAGGTCTTCACACTGTAAGTTTCAACCTCTAAGTTTCTTTACTACACATAAAAATAGGAGTTGGTGGTAGTGATGGTCGTGGTCTGTCGCATGCCACACTTCCTCCTCATGGAAACGCGCCTACAAGTGGCTCAACAGCAAAGGAATCCCTCAAAGTGCCTTGCTGTGCAGCCCAGCTAGATACAGAGCAGCGACGCTCTCCTTTGCATACATCCAATGGTCAACACTGCTCCAAACGCCCATCCACTTTCCTTGCTCACCATCCTTCTTCCCTTTGCCTTACTCGCCTCCAAGCGCGTCAGAAAGAAGCAAGGTGTGATGAGAGGAAGAGTTGGATCCATGTGCTGTAACGAAACGAACATGAGAGGAAAAGGAAGCTGGGACTTCAATTATCTGGAATGTGAGGGAGGAAACAAGCTTGATTGGGAAGAGAAGATGGCCTTGTTGATTGGGGAACGGTACAAAGTAGAGAGAGCAGGCAGCTGGAAGAATTACCATGGTGCGCGAACAAGCTGCCGGAGGGCTGGAGCTAGGATACTGGAGCTGCAAGCATGGAAGGGCTAAATCTGCAGGTGGTGCATGCACGGCCTGCAGCTGTGAGAGTCAGGCAGCTGGGAGCAGTAGTTGGCAGAGCACAATGATCCAGTGAGAAGTTCTCGGTCTAGGTTGGACGGAGGTGTTGAGGTCTGTGCTAAACAAGATGGTGCAGGCGGCATGCATATGCAAAGTTGTGACTGTTATATTAGTGTTTCCAAGTGCTGCCATATAATTGAAGCAACAGATGTTAATAATGTGCCTGCATTTAAGGTCCCTATTGAATGAATTGATCAGTAGCTTATCGGGACTGTAGTTCTCAAAAGTGTCAATTAGATGGAAATGGTTTGGTCTAATTTCCATTGCAAATTTTTTTTTGTCATCCAATGAACCAAATATAAGAATCGAATTGTAGTCGATGTTCATTCATTTCCATTAGAAATGGAGCCAGCAGAATAATTTGACAAGTCACTTATGTAAGTTTATTTTTCATTTTTTTTTCAGGGAGAAAACCCCTATCACATTTTGGGGGCTTGTAACAGCAGGAGCTTACTTAGCCATCCATGTCCATCACAGCCACAGTAATACAGGAGTGGGCGAGTATCTGGCATTGAAGAGGAAGCATGCAGGAGCCACACCTCAAGAATGCTTTAAAGAGATTGAGAACAGTTTGGTCTCATTAGATGATAAGATTGACAAGTTCGAGGAGTTCATGGATACAAAGCTTGAAGAACTGTCTCGCGATGCCAAGCTTAGGCGTGCTCGTTTAGACCGCCTCTCTAGGGGGTGATAAGATCGATTAAGTTTAGAAATCGTTCCTGGGTTTTGGGGTGTAACAATTTGGAGTAAACCAGTGAACCTCACCCTTCCTTAATGGGTAATCTCATGTACTATCGAGCTCACCTTTATGTTGAATTGGTGGATAATTTGGTCGTGGTAACCTAAATGCAGATTATCTGATTCTATGGCGTAACAAGAAAAAAAACATTATTCTTTTTTATTATACTGTATGCTCATGCAGATGGCAATGTATATCTGATCTGAAGCCGCTCTAGGATAGAAGAGGAGTAGACTGACGCTTGTGGAACAGGGACAAGACATAGTATGGCTGAAGCAATTTAGATGCTTTTATTGACTAACAATGCACTGCTAATGGTTTACTCGAACAATAATCATGACTTGTGGGGTTGTAGCAATTGCTATTTCGTGAAGAACCCATTTCTGGAAGATAGAATAGCCACTTTTCTTAACATCGATAGAAGATAAAAACCACAACTGTTTATTCCCATTCAAATAACCACAACATTTGTTTTCATCCAAACACCACATGCTAGGCATTGTTGGTTCACATGCATACATTGCAAACTCATGCACAAGCTACTATCGCCGTAATTGAAAACGAGCATCCCTTGTGATGATATCATGATATAAACCAAGGTTCTGGATCGATCCCTCTCTCATTGTGTCATGCTGGGAGAAACCGGGAGATGTCATAAATCCACATTCAAAGGGTAAACAATGTCATACCATAAGATTAATTGATTTAGCTAAGCCACGAGCAAAAGAAACAAGTACAGTAGACCGGTAAGATGCATAGAATGGAGCAATGGGTGGTCGTATAAATCCTGGTAGCATACCACAACCATTGTAGATATCAGTCATCCGCTTGGGCTAGTCTTAAACATACTATGAGACAAGTAACCAGCTTTCAGCAAGCCAAAATAACTGTAATTTAGGTACAGCTAATTTCATGGGACTCACTTCTATCGGAAGGCTTGGTACTAAATGCCATGAAATCGAAGTATATGAAGAGTGCATGAATGAAAATGTAAGTACTGGAAGAAAACGCAGGAAGAACAATAAACCGTGTGTCTCCTTCAGCCTCAATTTTGTCCAAAAAAGAAGACGTGTGCTACAGTACAAAAGACTGGTTTGAATGGCCTTGCAAACTATGATGGATAGATATACAAATTTACATCATCGAATAAAGTAGTACTAACAGTTCTGAGACATGTTATAGATACATGCAAACTATTATGACTGAAGGCAAACGTTTTGGAAGTGGACCTTTCTTTGCTGTCCTTTTTTGGTTAAGATCATTTTTTTAGGTGGTTAGGATCTTGGTTAAATTTTTTTATTGGCGTATCTTCAATCATTTGATGCCATCCCTAAGGTAAATTACTCCGATTCCGCATCCTCCAAGAAATGTCAATCAAATATGCATGTAAAAAGACCGTTTCGTCGATATACTATGCATGTATTAAAAGAATATCTGTGAGACCTTGATCTTATTTGCCCTTGACCTTACCAGTTTGTCACAACTGAGAACAAAAATTCCCACCAATTATAATTCGGTTACAATGGCCGAGTTAGTAAAATGATCTGGACCTCCCAAATAATATATTTTGCCATCTGGTAAGCATATTAACGTGCCAAAGCTACAGAACCTAAAGTTATAACGTCAAGAGAAACCGGAAAAGGTGAAGAAGAATTTAAGGGTGATGCAAAAACTATTAATATTAAGACGTGCTAACCAACATGTGAAAGTTCTCAGATTTAGCTATGCAATTCCTGCAGAAAAAAATTTAAATAACTTACCTATAAACATTCAGATGAACGTAACATACTTTAGTTATGAAACTGGTTGTCAAGATTGAACCAAGAAAAATGGATATGACTAATTCTTTGCGTTCCTTTGTTCCAGAATCTCTCCCCAACTGCGAAGTAAAAATCAATTCCTAGCCGGGAAAATAACAAGACAAACTATCCATCCCCTAAATTTTGACCATCTTCAACATATTATATATCTAGGCTGCATTGATTTGAACCGACAGATATTAGTGTTCGGTAATTGTTTAGTTTAATGTCCAGTAGAATTGACTTGAAACCGACAGATATTAGTGTTTGGTAATTGTTTAGCTTAATGTCGAGTAGAATTGACTTGAACCGACAGATATTACTGTTTGGTAATTCTTTAGCTTAATGTCAAGTAGAATCGACTTGAACCAACAGATATTAGAGTTAGGTAATTGTTTAGCTTAATGTGTAGGAAATAATCCTTGTGTGCATCAATTAATGATTTACCTTCCTTAGTTTGTTTGCTTTGTTTAGAAAGCTAGCTTCTAACATAATGTAGAGTAGATTTTGTTCATTTCATTTGCCTTTTTTTTTTCTTGAACCAAGTTTCATTTGCCTGTTGCCCTAGAAGAAGTAAAAAGGGACCACGAATATCAACTCCTACATGAGTGAGATTCAGGTTTTACTAACCATGAGAAGTAAGAAAGGATGAATGTGAAGTTGGATTAATGCCTTTTGAAATCTCAAAGCTGTATGCTGATTCCGGGCTGATGAAAAAGGAGCCCTGTAATTAGACATCAAAAGAAATTTCTGAAGCCAACCAAATTTCATATCCTACAAAGAGTCAAATTACTGGCCGCAGCCCCTTGTCTATCTCATGGAAAGAGGCCATGAGGCCATGCATGAAAATAAAACCATCAGGAAGTGTTCGGCAGCACATTCATATTGAGACAGCGAAAGGCTAACATGTCTATAAGCTCAAAATGTGGTTCTAAACCACATCCACAAAATTTGTGGTTGCCCGGATTATGTTCTTTTCTTGATAATGCAGATACTTTGTAATTGTGGAAATATCCTTCCAAACATGCTGTCAGCGCATAATATTGCAATGGGCGGAGAGATCGTATTCATGAGCTCCTTCAGCATTAAGTTGGGAGACCTAGAGGTCAGTAAGTAACAGAAGACTATTACACTTTTCAGGGTAAATATATGGGCTTGAGGCACAAAACTCAAGGTTCAAATTCGCAATCCGAACAACCTTTTGCTTTATGGTGAAATTTAGCATTTCACATGACCACCTGACGTCTAAATGGCATTGACTGGACAGATATGAATAAAGAGTGGATAAGTGATGCTAGATTTAGCACCTAAATCCATCAGGTTTGCAAGCAAGCCAAAGAAAGCAAATTTTGTTATGATGTAATGGCAGCTATGTACAAGGGCAGGGAGTAATCATCAAAGTTTACATCAAAATTCAGTCATTTTCAATAGTAAAATGGTGCTTCCCAAATTCAGCTCATAATTTTTCCCCCTTCTTGCGCAAAGATTTTACAGAGCAATTAACTGGATTTGCAACTTACTTGTTTAAACCTTACATCCATACTGGGGCATTTCCTCTCGGCGCTGTACCGCACCCAGATTGCAGGAATCCCGAGACGGAGTGGGGATTGCACGCACCGGTCATGGAGGGTTCAGCAGTCCAAATGCCCAGCACACCACTAATGAACTGAGCGAGTTATGTCATAACCCCAGCCGACGAAGACCATCGTAAACCCAGCCTCGCAGGCCGGCCGTCCGTGTCGGCGCGGTGGCGGTGAGGATGGAGAGGACGTGAGTAGAGTACACGGCTGGCGGGGCGGAACGAGGGCGTAGCGGCTCAGCTCCATGAGCTTTGTGCCGTGGAAGCAGCTGGCGCACGGGGCGAGCGAGAGGCACGGGCCGTTGTGGCGGCGCGGCGGTCGGGTCGAGGAGGTGATCTCATGCCCCCTCCGTCGCGCGCCGGCGCCGCCCATTTCGCCTTCCCTCCCCCGGCGCACGATGCCTCCCTCCCCGACGCGGAGGGGAGATGGGCCATGGGGGGCAACGCCATGCCCTGGAACCCGACCCGGATGGACAAGCAGTGCGCGCCCGTCATGGCCGCACTAGCTGCGGCGGAGCCAAAGCTGCGGTGGGGGACGGCAGAGAACTAGAGAAGCAGCTACCGCTTCGTCTTGATTGGTGTCTGCTGCTTGTTAGATTTGATTATTTTTTGATTCAAAATGGAAGGGCCTGCGAAGGCCGTGGCCTCTGGTGGGCCCTGCGAAGAGTAGTGGCTTGCCAAGGTACCGTATATTTGTATTACTTTGTATACTACTTACGTCGTCGTACTACAGTGTTGTAGTAGCATGTTATTCTCTCTCAAAAAAAAAAAACAAAACAAAAAAGAAACAGTATCGTATGCTGCACATCTGCAAGCAGCATCTGCATTAAACGCACAATAGTGAAACTGGACATTTGTTCACCATGTTTCTCCTGAACTGCGTACTAGTATGTGGTAATTTCATAAACTTCCAGTGATAAACAACATAAAATAGCTGTGCTTGTTCTGCGAGTCGTAATTTCATGTCTGCACGTAATTTTAGCGTGCATGGTGAAACGCCGTTAATTGCGAGGAGGCTGTTACTACCATCATCAAGCGGACGCACATCGGTAGGCCAGACTCGGAATGGGTGATGGATGCGCCGACTGGCAAGCGACGTGCACCGTGCTACTAGGAGGAGGAGTAGCTTGGGTCAGGCCCGATGGGACTCTTCACGAGTCACGACTGCATGCCTGCTCATCGCACGGTCAGCCTCCCGTTTGCTCTCGCTGCTCCTCCTAGACCCAGGCCAGCTGTGCTGTGCAGCCCCAACACATGACGGGGTATTGCCATGCCATGCTCCTGTTCTGCGACCCGTAATAAAGCCGGGTCACCCAGTGCCTGGTCTCATCGCGCTCGCATCACGCGATCATGTGATCTCCTGCGCACGTGTAGGCTTTTTCAGCCAAGACTGATGCTAGCTACGGTCTGGCTGTTCACGAGGGGACTTGACTCGCAGGTTGCAGCTCGTTGGCCGGCAAGGGGGGCGAAGCTGCTCGATCCGACGAACCAAACCATGGACCTATGCAAATCGGTGTTTCCATCCCAGACGTTTACCTGATACTAGGAGGCGCTTGCTAACGAGAAAAGCGAGAGCACACTGAGCACGGTACTTCTGATCGAGAGCCATAGCAGCCAGGGCTGCTTCACAACAACGTTTTCCAGCTTCGTGCTCTATCCGTTCCGTTGGCTGCTCGGCGGTTCACTGTGCCTGTTTCGTTTAAATCTGATTGTGTAGTACTATTTCTCGTATCAGGGCGTATCAGGGCAAGGATTTGTCGTCGGTTGTGTGATCCATGGAGTACTACAATGAAGTAGTAGATGATCCTGAGCTGAGTCATGATCGAGCACTGTACAATGGAAAGGTGACGAAGCCTAAAATACTGACATGGTAAAGTAACAAAGCTCCAGTCTAGAATAATTGCAAAAATCTCAACCGGTCCTGATCCAACAATTCCAAGGCCGAGTGTCGCACGTTCCTATATGTGATTTTGTGTTTGCTATTCATGGTAAAAGAAGGATAACTTCAATTGGACTTCAAATTTTCGAATCGGGTTTCCCACTTTCGTTTTTCAAAGAAATCGGAGTTTAGGTTTTACAAATTACAACAAAGCAGACAGAGAGTAGAAATTGTTAAAGATTTAGGCCCTGATCGGTAGTGCTATTTACAGCTGCTTATGGTTATGCTGTTTCCTGCTGATTGTGTCATCCATCACACCCTTACATTTTGGATCAAAGGAGTGTAAACTTACTTTAAGTTTTGTCTCATGTGGCTCGTTACAATTGTTCCCATCCAAATAGCATAGATATCATTTTTCTTTCCGCGACAATATATATACACAAAAAAAGATTGAATCACTGTTTTGACGGGAATCAACATAACCTGTCCACCAAACATTTCCGGGTCAGCATTTGCCAGACCAAACCCGTTAACCCCTTGCACATGCCCAAAGGCATCAGCACTTCGGCACGCACATACTCTCCCCCAGAAGCCAGAGCGCAAGAGGTAAAGAACCAAAGCCATCTCCGTTCTCGGGAGGCTTGGAGGGGCGGTGAAAGATCCAGAAGAAAAGCGATGTTTTCTGCGGTGAGGGCCTCCGTGAGGAGCCGGTACTCGGTCAAGTGCAGTCTGGGAGCTGGCGGCCGCCGGTTCTTGGGGAACGAGAAGAAGGTATGGTGTCAAAAAATTTCATTCTTTCTTGGACACGTCGCTTCGTAGTTTGAATCTTCATCTGGTTTTGATCTCGTCTCTTCCCTATCCTGTCGTTTAAGCTAGTATCTTCATTCCTCGAGCAACAGGGTTTCTTGAAAAAATTCTCCTTTTTTTTTGGAGAAGGCTAGGGTTCTTGATTTCTTGTTATTTTCTCTATCGATCTTTCGTCTTCGTCTCTTCTACTGCTGGTGTAAGCCCGTATCCTCATTTCTGGAGACAAATAAAAAATAGGATTTTCCCTCAATTGTGAGCAATACGATATCTTGGATTTTGTTTCCCTCTCTTTTTGGACGAAAAATTCTTGATTTTTTTTGTTCGTTTCTTATTTTTTCAGCTGTACAACCACTGAAGCCGAAAATCCCTTAATTTTGACGTGTTTTGTAAGGACAAAGCATTCGTTCATAAAAATTTCACAGTACAAACATAGCTTAAGATGCCATGAGATGTAATGATTAGATAGTTTTTCTTGTACGGGGCAACCATTGTTTCTTGCATTAGATGTAATGATTAGATTAAAGAATTTCACAGTACAAACATACTATCATACTGTTTTTGCAAGAACATCTGCAATTCTATTATTCTCTCGCAATATGATTCTCCAATCTGGGATTATGTCGCTAGATGTCTCAATGTATTGAGCTGTTGGATAAGTTGTCTGAGTAGAAATGACTCGCTTGAGCAAGTTGCTTATTTATAGATCGCTACTAAAAGGCCAAAAGCTTATGCATGCATGGGAGTTATAGCTAGTATTGTTGCAGATGTCACAGGCTCACGGCTTGAACTAGGATCTTGCCCAGCTTTGCTGCATAGATTTAAGTGCTATCCAAAATTGAGTAAATAAGATACCACAGTTTTAATTAGAGACATATTTCCAGGTTTGATCGAAATCATACGTGCTATCCAAGGTTAAGTAAACTAGGCCGAGTTGATTGAATGTTAAGCTTGTGACTATAGTGTTGTTTCTGCATGCATGGAGGATGTTGTGTTGCTGCAGTTGTCACTACTTGAACTTCTATGCTTTAAGGATCTTGCTCGACTTTGCTGCATATACTTGAATCCGTAAGACATTAAATGCCATCCAAAGTTGAGTAAATAATATACCATATTTGTAGAGACATTTTTCTAGGTTTGGTCGAAATCTTACGGCTAAGCTGAGTAAGCTAGGTAGATTTGATTGAATGTTAAGGTTTGCTGTTAATAACACTATACTGCTTCAGTCTCATAGTGCTGTACCAGTGTTTTCAAGGATAATTCACGCTTTATTTACGTACATGCAGGAAATATGTAGTAGCATTTCCTGCCGGGGCTCTTCACAATTGATTTGAACAAAATTGGTATCAAGGGTAAAAATCCTCTGGGGATCTTTTGATCCAATGATGTGAGTGACGAAATCATCACCTCTCTCGGCACCGAGCAGAACAGTGTGCACACTTCAAGACCTACGTCAAAATGCTAGAGCGGCGACATGGCAGAGTGGAGAAGTATTACAAAGACAAGATTAAGTTGCTTGAGGATGAGAACACAGCTCAGGCTAAACAGATTTCGGAGCTGGAGAAGGGGGCTGAGAAGAAATGGTGGAGGTTCTGGTGATTCCTTCAACTGCTAAAGTGTTTTAGAAGCATAATATGTAATTTCTCCTAGTCTAAACTGCACTTTGCACCTGTAGCACTTGGGTTTTGACCAAAATAATTTGCACTTTGTCAAACTGTCATATTGAATATCCTTCGAGTGGAAACATTCAGAGCTTTGCAAGTTCGATCAAAATAAAGCGCACTTGTCAACTTGTTATCTGTGTACATGGAAATACTATGTGCTTTGCAATTAACACTTGTGCGGTAAACAAAAGTAGAGATTCGCAGCTGGTAACACTATGTGCTTTGCAATTAACACAGTACCACATGGCATATATAGTTGGTAATCTAGAGCATAGTGCCAGAAGAACAACGCGGCATAGTACCATAATCGTTGAGCCTGTGTAACATCATTATACAGTATTGGTACCGTCACGTAAGTACACGTGCATCAAACGCGGCATATGTTAGTTTTCCATCATTATATCCAGCATTGGTACCGACACCTCAACAGTATTGGTACCGTCACGTAAGTACATGTGCATCAAACGCAGCTCGCCTCGACCTGACATGCTTTTGTCCTCCTTAAATCTGCGGGTTATCTGACGCTAACACTACTGAAACCGCACCTGACCTTTGGGTCAGAGCAAAGGAAAAGCTGGAGGTTTCAACTGCAAAACACAGAAGGTCGGCCACTCCAAACACCAAAAGATACAATTTTAAGTTCCCAAACTCCATACGATACCATTTACATATTTGCTTGTGTACAATTTTAAAAGCTGTTGTTTCAGTCAGTGCCTATAGCATCCGATGGTGGTTTGTTTCATTTTGTTTTGTAGGATTATGTACCAACTAGAGAAAAAAAATATCAATGTATTAACAAGAGAAAAAAATTTGTAAGTTGATAGCTGTCCGATTTAGATCTAAGGGCTGTGCATGTTGATTGAAAGCACCTCCAATTTTCAAGCGACTGAAAACTAGCAACTCCCTACAATTTAAGTCCCGTATCAGCATCCAAACAATGAAAAGGACGTCGAATTGTTGATAAATTAATCCCTGAGTGCAAAATATAGTCAAACAGAAACAAGAGTTGATAATTTAAGTCATACAACAGAGGCTGAACCACCAACTCAAGTCAGCACCAGACTTGGAAGACACTATAGACGTCCATACTAGTCGAACACGCAAGACATGGCTTACAGGCACCTTCCAGATCCCCATATCCCTACTTTCCGACCAGCTTGTGTTCCAGTTCACCGAGAGCTAGACCTAGAAAGATACATGAAGCAGTGATTGAAAGGAATTCCCCACGGGTGTAAGATTTTCCACCACCAGCTGTCTTCGACCTAATATCAGTCAGAATGAGCAATCATCATAACATAACATGGACAACCATATATGTGCTCATGGAAACATCATTTGTCTACTTACATTGTCGCACCGCGTGTGTCGACCTGTGTCTTAGCATGGTACTCTTGACGCACTTGTTGCAATTCTCTCTGCTTTTCTGAGACACGATCTCTGAATGCCGGTTCACATTTGTCGACGGCATCAGTGAGCAAAACGATCAATTCCCGCCTCTTCTCTTCATAACGCCTTTTGTATTCCATTTCCAGATCTGAAGGGGAATCCTGAACAGACTACATCGATTTCATTAAAAGTTTCTGATATGTGGTAACTGACGCATCTTGGTCTTTATACTGAAACACTGATGAGGTGTAATATAAATATTCATTTTCTATCGACACTGCTTAGCACAAATCTGTGCTAAGGAGCATCATAAAAAGAGATCGGAGGGACTAAAACAAGAAATATGTGCATCTGAATTAAACAAAATATCCGATAGCACTTTGCATCCTGCTGACAAGTTAAGGTGGCTAAACGTACCAATACGGATGTATTGCTTGCAAAGAGAGAGGGACCATTTTAAAATATACAGGAAATAAGGTACATGTGCAAAGCATGTAACATGCTTACGGATACTATCATCCAAATTTCAGACTCTGGCATAGAAGTTTCCTGTTACTTAATTTACCATGCAAAAGCCCATGCATTGGCCAACATTTGTGTGTGCTTGGAGACAAGAGTTTAGCAATTTTGACAGTCCTAAGAATGGGCTTCACAAATTATACCACTCGGCCCATATGCAATTGCCATAAAGGGCATACATATAAAAGTGTCAATGTTAGAAGTGGTTTCCAATTAGTTTGTTTGGACAATAGAAACAGGCACCTATGTGACACTTGATGGATATTAATAACATTGCCAAATGCACACATGATACCACCTGAATCACCATAAGTCGTGCACGTCAAAAACTATATCAATATATATCAAATTTAAAATTACTTCTATCACTTTTTTGACAAAAGAAGTATCCATATGAAAGAAGAGAGTTAATTGAGAAAATTTCGTGGCATGATGAGGATGGTTACACAACTTGGAGCTGGTGTTTCAAAGACCTATACAGCACGTAGCTGTGAGTGTGATCATGGTGTCTCAGAACTGTATAAGACGAGTCAAGGCAGATATGGATGCGAAGATTTGAATTAAGCATACCATCGTTGCCTGGAAAAAAAATGGTGTATGGAATATGCTGTTCTAGCGGTCCTAGAGCAGGATTTGAAACACAGAAGGACTCAAGTCACTCAACATGTAAACTACATTGTGAGAGGTAGTCATTTATATCGAAATTAAAAGAAGGAAACATGATTTTTATGGATAAAAAGATTTTTAGCCTGACTTTACAATTTTACATTGAAAGCCGCTATCAGGGAAAGGGAACACGTTCAAAGCATACTTCCTTGTAAATAAGGAGGAATAACCATTATGCTGTGGAGAACCGTAGTGATCACATATGTGTCAGTTGCTAACCAGTGGCGAAACGAAGGCCAAGATTACGGCTGTGGCTCCTTCTCCGCATCTAATACATATACGATTTCGTGTGGTCAATATAGGAAATTTATTAGCAATTTAATTCTTCAGACTGGTGCCTATGCACCACCCTGGGACTGCCTAGTACCAGCCCAGCCCTATTTCGGCCATCGAAGGTTCAAGAAAAGGGGGAACTGAACTAAAGGAGCCTCTTTTATCGCACTCCACGAAATTTGATCCGTGCTCTCTATGTCTACCTAACAGATCGAGGAAGAAATCGAGAGAGCTGTGACTGGATGGAGATACCTTGCTGGGTTTGGGTGGAGTTTCGCCAGGAGCACCGGAGGCGAAGAGGCGCGGTAGGAGCTGGGCGGGGAGAAGCCTTCGAGAAGAAGGATCCTCCGCGGCTTGCCGGAGGCCCGCCCCCAGATCAGGCTTGGCCAAGTTTTAGGGAAGCTCCCCGACAATCATGGAGGGGGCGATGAGAATCGAGCTCAGGCAGGGTGGCACACGCTGATCTCTCGTGCGAAGGAGAACACGCACCCGTGGGGTGGGACGTCTACACCTTGCGCACGCACACGCTGGGGCTCGCTGCGTTGCTCGCCGCTCAACGAGGGGCGAGTGCTCGAGGCGGCTGATCCGTCCGCAGTCCGAACGCGAGTGCGTCCCGCAGTGTACAGGATGCAACGGGGGCGGTTGGGCTCGCGATGAGGAACAAGTTTGCCGAGCGAGCACCGCATCAACAGAGGAGGACGAAAGAAAATAAAGAAGTTGTCGTGGTCGCCGAATGAAATGGCGACCATCCATCCCCGGTACCCGGGCGCCGCGGCGGGACACGACACGAGCTCGCGCGTCCCCGCCTACCTGCGTAGCTCCGCGCGCGCGCGTCTACCCAAATCATGCACCTTCTTCTTCCTTGGTCCGCGAGCACCGGTGGTGACCAGTAGACGCCGGCGCGAACGCGACGGGCCGTGACTTGAGGGCCGTCCGCGCGTTTTCTCCTGCTGGTCGGGAGCAGATCGTGCGCAGCTGATGAACGTGGCGCCGGCAGACAGGTAGCCGAGGCGAGGGAGCACAATAATTGGTGTTGGCGCGTCCACCACGTTCGTCGAGTTTCCGCGACGTACCTCTTCCCCGGAGGCGGCGGCGAGAGCGCGCGCGGGAGGGCAAGTGTCATGGGATTCGATGACCTCGGAACAGCGTAGACAACTTGGAGGTTCGTCCGTCGCCGCCAGCGCAGGCGGCATTTCAGGCCGTCCGTCGCGAACGCTAACCGTGGGCCGTCGGCACACTCTTGTAACAGAGAGCGGCCGGCGGGCTTCGGCTTTGGCGATGGTCATGGCCGGCTTTACAGACAGTCGCCACAGCTAGCCGGCGGGCACGAGCTAGGGCGCTAGCTTGTGGGCTCGCCGAGCACGTACGGGAGCCACGGAAGCGTTGTGAGGAGAGAGAGACGCTACGGTTGATAAAGGCGGGGACGACGACGAATCGTGCGTGCCAGGTCCTCGAAGTAGGCGCCCGTGTGTAAGGCGCTCCGTGAGGTCCGCAGGCAAACGAACGAGGCCGGCGAGGACGCCCGCCACACCACGTCGTATCGCGCCGCCACTTCTTCCCCAATTCTCAGTTGCCCCTTCGCCTGTCCATTTACTCAAGTCGCCGTTCCCCAAAATATGTGCAGCAAACTGGTTGAAAGGAACTCTCTCAACAAAAATAAAAAAAAATCTGAAGAAATAAAACAAGGAGGAGAGAGATAGATGTGTTTTGAAAAGAGAGAAATACGGTACTAATTAATACCTTGGTTTCCTCGGAAACAAAGAGAAAAATACACAGCGACGGACTAATAACGGGCTCAATGCTGAGGAAGCGTATACTAGTTTCGGCCCATTGAAAGAACGAAAATTTCGTTCCGGGCCTCTGGTACACAGAAATGCGTTTAGGCCCAATACAAGAACCGGCCCAAAATGATCTGTCTCCACTCGTGTGTGACGACGGTATGATGCTCACACAAACTGCATCCACATACATAGTATACCTGCCTCTACACGGTTTTCTGTTCGAACATCACTTTAGTACCACGAACCTGTACGTACGTGCTGTCTCGAAGAACACCACTTATTATTGGGAAGAAACTATAGTATATATTGTGATTGGATTCACGGGCAAGTGGGCAGGCATTGACAATTGTCCCTACGTGTGCCTTATGAGCAGCTTGTTTTTCAGACTCCGACGAAGGTTTCAAGTGAAATGGACACAAATTTTATTCCGAAGACAGCTCGTACTGCTACTCGCCACGCGAACAGGCGACGACCGGACGAGCCAGAACACGATAAACAATGGACCAACTTGCTTGGGTGCTGCTGGGTTGCCGCCGTGCCGAAACCCCGTCACGATGGAGGTTCGTCCGTCGCCGCCAGCGCAGGCGGCATTTCAGGCCGTCCGTCGCGAACGCTAACCGTGGGCCGTCGGCACACTCTTGTAACAGAGAGCGGCCGGCGGGCTTCGGCTTTGGCGATGGTCATGGCCGGCTTTACAGACAGTCGCCACAGCTAGCCGGCGGGCACGAGCTAGGGCGCTAGCTTGTGGGCTCGCCGAGCACGTACGGGAGCCACGGAAGCGTTGTGAGGAGAGAGAGACGCTACGGTTGATAAAGGCGGGGACGACGACGAATCGTGCGTGCCAGGTCCTCGAAGTAGGCGCCCGTGTGTAAGGCGCTCCGTGAGGTCCGCAGGCAAACGAACGAGGCCGGCGAGGACGCCCGCCACACCACGTCGTATCGCGCCGCCACTTCTTCCCCAATTCTCAGTTGCCCCTTCGCCTGTCCATTTACTCAAGTCGCCGTTCCCCAAAATATGTGCAGCAAACTGGTTGAAAGGAACTCTCTCAACAAAAATAAAAAAAAATCTGAAGAAATAAAACAAGGAGGAGAGAGATAGATGTGTTTTGAAAAGAGAGAAATACGGTACTAATTAATACCTTGGTTTCCTCGGAAACAAAGAGAAAAATACACAGCGACGGACTAATAACGGGCTCAATGCTGAGGAAGCGTATACTAGTTTCGGCCCATTGAAAGAACGAAAATTTCGTTCCGGGCCTCTGGTACACAGAAATGCGTTTAGGCCCAATACAAGAACCGGCCCAAAATGATCTGTCTCCACTCGTGTGTGACGACGGTATGATGCTCACACAAACTGCATCCACATACATAGTATACCTGCCTCTACACGGTTTTCTGTTCGAACATCACTTTAGTACCACGAACCTGTACGTACGTGCTGTCTCGAAGAACACCACTTATTATTGGGAAGAAACTATAGTATATATTGTGATTGGATTCACGGGCAAGTGGGCAGGCATTGACAATTGTCCCTACGTGTGCCTTATGAGCAGCTTGTTTTTCAGACTCCGACGAAGGTTTCAAGTGAAATGGACACAAATTTTATTCCGAAGACAGCTCGTACTGCTACTCGCCACGCGAACAGGCGACGACCGGACGAGCCAGAACACGATAAACAATGGACCAACTTGCTTGGGTGCTGCTGGGTTGCCGCCGTGCCGAAACCCCGTCACGAGGGAGCAAAACGACCAGGGTCATGCTCTGAATCCCGTCATCACTCGATTCCTTCTTTTAGAGGCAACGGTCTGCGTACACATCATGTCAACATGTACATATAGCAGTAAAAAAATAGAACTACTCGTAACTTAGTACAGTGACACAAAATATCAGTCTCACTAATTAAGGTCTCAAGAATGGCCTGCTCCAAAAGTACAAGCGCTGCTGAACTCTCAGCTTATCTCTTGCATCATCAGAGAGCATTAAAAAAAGAAACAAAAAACAGCTGCTAGTAGCTACTGCAAACATGCGCCGCCGACCACCCAATATACATATGCTCTAGTGCCAACAGCCACTTTCTGGAGGGAGAAAATGACAAGCGGAGTTGATAGCCGGGGGCTGAATGGATCACAAAGAGACGAAACAGAAAGCTAGCATGGATGCATGGGTCCAAGCAGGAGCAGCAAAGCAACAGCTGCGATCGGACATGCTTCGGTTGTGCTGGTGACATAAACAACGACGTCGATCGCCTCGGTCCGCGCTTTCTCCTACCCTCCAGCTCGGTGCTGTCCGTCTGACCCTGATCGATTTCTCGCAAGCTGCAACCGCGCGTCTTCCTCCGTCGTCGCTGGCGGCGTCGACGCCTCCGCGACCAGGAGCATGCCAACGCAGAGCGACATGACGGCTGCCTCCACTCCGAAACCAGAGTAGAATATACTAGGACCTCGTATGGATAATAGTTGACCTGTTCCATCGGCCTCTTCTAATTTCTTTAGTCGCGTGGTTCACTTTCGGTGACTCAATTTTTAAGGAAGTCAATGGTGTTTGTTAAATGGACAGTTCACTCATGCAGGCGTCAATGGTCGATTGATTAGTAGTACTTGCACAGCTCACGACCAATCATTTTGGCTTGCGCGGCATCGAGATAGGGTATTTAATCATCTTGATCATTTTGCCTTGTTCTTCTCGACCAGAGTCGTACTCCTACTTACGTAATGTGCAGGCAGTGCGCTACTATGGCCATCTTTTATTCACTCAACCATTACTAGATCGCTTCTCCTTACTTCTTTTGTGTTTGTTCTTATTGATTTGTTTTTTTCTTCAGTCTCGAAATATGCACCGTTTCATTAATTACTGCACAACATGTTAATGCATATTCATGAAAGAATCTTTGAAAGCAATCAATCTGGAGAGTTTTAACCTACTACTGTCTCCATTTTTCAAATACATGTCAGTCTTGACTTTCTTGTTGAAGCATTGACAAAATATTTTATCAGATACCTACAAAGACACTCATTTTCTTTTGGGAGGAACGAAGACACATCCTCAAATCCTTCAAGTTTATTAAAGTACTTTTGACTGCGCATCGTTTTCTGTATAGCTAACTAAATATTTATGAAGCATTTGAATCACACATAAAAGTATTATATCTTGAAGGACGACAAACTAAAACAAACAAAGAAAGATCAGGCGATAGATACTTCTTGTATGAATTGCTCAGATTCTGGCCTTGAAAATTTAGATCTTAGATTAGTAAAGAGCCCTATCTAGCTCCAAGATCTGTGCAAGAGTTGGAGTTTGATGAATAAAATGATGTTCTTTAACCATGCGTATAGCTTAGCTCAAAACAGAAACAAAGACACTCAATAAAACAAGCTAAATCTGCACATAACTTTAGCAACAAAAAGTTATAGTAGTTCTAAGGATAACAATTACCGTATTTTTAAATGGATCTCCGCCAAACAAGCCTATATATGTTGTCCACTCTCGGCCGCCGCCATCCCACAGCAAGTAGGCTGGACCTAAGGTAGAAAGCAACTGCTAGAAGCTATTCTGAATTGTGGATCTCCATCACGTCGCTCATTGCACAACGTAACATTTTGTCCTACTGATGATTACTTCATCACGGTTTTATATATAGTTCAAAACTTTTTTTAATAGATGATCGACACTTATCGTCACCTTTGAAGGCTGTCGATAGAATAAAATAGGATGTGATTAATTAGTTGTTATCACCATATAGTCTACTCCTGCATGCATATGCATGTGCACAGAAAAGCATACACTTGTCAGCTCAGTACTAGTTCGAGGATCTGATATGACAGACTGATGAAACAAACAAACAAACATGCAAAATGGTTTTAAGCCCAACTGCAGTAAGCATAACAGCCAGTGATTCGCCAATGAGAGAACCGTGACACACGATTGATGTGGACAGAAACTTATTACAGATGCGTATTGGAGTTATCCCTGCAGCCTGGAACGGTGTACGTTTTCTAGAGCTTTCGCTAAGTCGAGTGACGGATGCAAATATGGTACGCGGAACATATCATGGTAGATATGTACTAATTAAATTAATTTGACGTAATAATATAGTATCGTATATGATTCTTGACGCAGAATGTCAGTACAATTGTATCTACGTACTCACGAGATATGTCCATGTTATATAATTTCCACGCTACCATGAAATCGCGCGCACCGCCGTCCAAACCCTAAGCTGCAAACTAATTGATGAAGAATATTAATTATCTTTTTATCATGCACGATTGCAACCGTTCCATTTACATTTTGGATCATCGTGTCCTTTTGGCACATGCGAGTAACCAATGTGCCAACGTCAGATACATGAGCGACGATCTTGCGATTGACAGCCAGTGATAAGACATGTACGCTTAGGTTCGATTCCACAGGAGTGGGCGGCGGGCACATCAAATTGCCCGCGGGAAATAAGAATCCATGCAAGTCCTTTTGGCAAAATCAGGTCCCAATATGCCCCGAGATCGATCGTTGATCGACGCGTCCGTGCTTTGCTGCTTTCCGTCCGTAGCAGAAAAGGGCAAATAGCACTTCACAGTATGTATTCTTTTCGTGATGAACTGACCCAATCGGTGACCACGACACATATTCCAGCCTCCGAATTACAGCCGTGCACGATCGTATCATATCTCCCTCCCTGTTTGTTTTTGGCATCACCGATCGATCTAGTGAAACTCATTGTCGTTCGCGTCCTCATCGACGAACTCCCTCAGCATGTATAATTTTTTTGCATGATGAGCCTTTTGACCATGCATGGCCGATTCCCTCAGCATGTATAATTTTTTTTTGGTGATTCTCAGCATGTATAATTGCACTGGGATACTCCTCTCGTTTTCGCCCTATCTTGCCTTCGTGATCTCGATACCCGGGTCGGTTTTCCTCATTTGGTTTCCAGCCGAGTTTGTGCTACCTGTCGCCAAATTGCAAGAGATTAATGATGCCAAATGGATCGATGGCACGACTGAGTTGGCTACTATATATGTGATCGAGCGCGCGCATGCACGACGAGGTATCAGATTGGAAAATTGGGGAAGCTTTTTGGAAGCTAGAAAAGCCATCCGAACTTTCCAAATTAAAGGTTCTCCGCGTCTAGAACAAGGGCGCCTTTTTGCAAGTTGATGGATGCATGTAGGCAGGCATCGCACACGGCAGCCGTTCACTACTACTAGCAGCGTCGCAGTCGAAAATGTCAACCGAATAAAAAAAAAGGCCGTAAATGTCAACAGGCGTAGCCCCGCCGGATCCGTCTCTTCCTGTTTTGCGAATATCATCTGATATAGTAGCTAGTATCTTCTCGTGGAGGATGCCATTCGCAGCTTGCTTGTTTGCTTTTCTTTTGATGATGGAACCACAACACTTGAATTCCAAATTCGGCTCCATTTTGACGATATGCATGCAAGTCTTCATCTCGCCTGTACGGTTAGATCCATGTCAACGATAATGCAGTAGCATACTGCAAATGCTTGTTCATTTATTCCATTCCTCGGCGTTAGCCGTCACACGATTGACCTGGTCATGTGGTGTCCATGTGCTAACCAGCCAAGTATGAATTCTCATGCAAGAGCAACAGTTTCGTTTGGAGAAAGCAAAATTGACCGCTAATAACAAAATACGAGTACTGATTAAAAGGTTGTGGCCGAGTGCAAATACGAACCAACCCGCTAATCCTGGCAGTTGTTGTATTGTACTCCTACTGTACCCGACGAGGCTGGCCACCAGCTCGTGGAGTCGTGGTGTGCGGCAGACAGAGTCGGACACATGGAGGCACAGGAAGGAACTATTGGCAAGACCCTGCATGCCTTTGGGCGAACCATCGAAAGGACAAGCAAGCCCCATCAAACGCATCTTTCCGTAGCCCCGCAAAGGGCTGCTCGCTCGGTTCCTGTCAGTAGTCTCTCTGAGGCCAGATCAGGACAGGAGGAGGCCAGTCCTTCTTCCTTCACCTACCTACGCATAGCTCGCTCGCCAGCAGCGTCTGTCTGGATCCACCAATCTAATAACGCAGCACACGAACGAACCATCGGGGAATGGCCAAGCTACTCTACTGTATACGTAGCTAGAGCTAGTAGCAGTAGGAGTACTGGCATTTGTTTGCTGTGGGGTGCTGTGCAATTGTGCGTGGGCAGCGGGCACGTGAGTGGCCTGGGAGTGATGGGTCCCGGGGCTCCAGACGGTACGTAGTCGTATCACCAGTTCGGGGGCGCCGCATTCCCCCGCATGCGCAGTCGCCTTGCTTTCTTCGGCCTCTTTCCCTTTCCATCGTCCGCCTGCCGCACGCAGCAGCAGCAGCGGGGACGGGCCCGCGCCGCAGTCAGTGCCCATTGGGCGAGCAGCTAGCTAGCTAGCGGCTGCTTCTTTTACCTCACTTGACTGACTGGCCTACGCGCGCGGGCCAAGTAATCAATCGGTTCCGATCCATGTTATTTCTACGACAGGTGAAAAGTGTTTTGATGAGCCGCCGCGCGCATTCGGTGTTGCGAGCGGTAATGTTGGGTCGCGCACGTCTCGATCCTACTGCGCGTCTCGCCGGCTTTGAACTGATCGGTAGGAGCTCGTCCGCTCGCGTCCCCCGGCCCGCCGCACCG
>LAPY01001017.1:61165-72909 GCA_000970635.1 Eragrostis tef | reverse complement strand
GCGCCTCGACGGCGCGGGCCCCGCCGCCGAGTCCGCGTCCTGGGAGCGCGACGTCCGCGGGCCCGGCCTCGCCGCCATCCGGAGCTTCCTCGCCGACCAGACGGCGACGCCGCGCGACATCAATGCCGACGACGACGACCACGAGATGGGGGAGGCCCTGCTGCGGCGGCCGCGGATGCAATGCTGCGACGTGGTGGGGTGAGCCGCTGCTGTTACTTTTTCGGGGCGGAGTTATTCAAGTTTACGGCGCAAAGGGTGGGGGGCTTTGGGGTTCCTTCCAGGGTTTAGGCCCGCCGCCGATTTTGCAGGGGTCCCGGCGGCCGCTGGCTGGCCGGTGGGGTCAGAGAAGAGTCAGAGACAGCAGAGAAAGCCTGCCTGTAGTGTAGAGAGAGAGAGAGAGAGAAAGCAAAGCAAAGCAAAGCTGCGTGTAGTCCTGAAAAGAGAGAGAGAGAGAGATGAAGAGGGCTATGGATTCTTTCTTTTCTTCTTTCTTTGGTTCGTCCGTTTCCTAACCGCACCACTGTATGTACTCCTACTAATCCACTAGACTGTTCAAATTTTGAAATACAACAACATCTGGTACAGCCTCCTTGATTTTTTCCGGGCGCTTGTCCTGTCCCCGAACAAACATTCTGCTGCTGTTTCCGTTTCTTTCTGAACAAGCAGATGGTTCTGAACTTGCGTCGGCTCGCTCACCTGCTCCCTTTTGGATGCGCTTGTTTGCTTGCTGGTTTGGAGTGGCACTGCCATGCCATGGATGCTTGACGTGTTCCAGGCGGGCGGTTAATTAAATTGTTAGCGGCTGGGGAGGGATGATTGGCTGGTGTTGTACTAATGACATGCTTAGTGTGTGAATCCCTGATGAGGGGGAGTTGGGCGTGTGAGTTGGTGCCTGGTGTTCTTGCTGTTGCCAGCTAGGAAAAACAGAGCCGTTCGAGTTTCCTACTACTGCCGCTGCTTCTGTTTTTCTCGTGGTTTTCGCGTGACGGACTGCTGCACTCTGACGCGCTCTCACTGAATACTCCCTCCATGGGCCGGTGAAACTAATTCAGAAACTCCACCAGAGAATTTAGTGGCATCACGGGATTTTCCTGCTACCTTTCGTAATTTTCTCGCCTTTTTTATTTGTGCTTCTTCGATCCAGTGGAACCGAATCTTATGCTGCTTTCGTGCTTTTGGTTCTGGATTGGTATTACATCTCTTTTCCACGTTCGGATCCCACAAACTGTGCACTAGTAGTAGTATTCGAAAGGTTTTTCACCATATCTTTCTTAGACCACCACTGTTAGTGTTTACCAAATATATTGATGCTCATCATCCCTTCCAAAATTTCATGCATTTCTCCACTCCCTTTTTTTTCCTTTCAAGAATGGATAGAGGCTTCATCCCACACATTCTGCACTCATGTTTTCAGCATAGCTTTAGCTTCTAGCCATGTACTACTCCTAACCAGGCATCAGCCAACACTTCCGACATGGAGACATGACCCAAGTTTTTATACAACGTTGTCGAGGGATCACCAGACGCAACTTGCGGGCTCAACAAAACAGCACATCAGAACGCCTAAAAAGCGTGATGATTGTACGAGCTCAACACGACTGCACTATTCTATCCGTAGCCGTCTACTGCAGCGCCCTCAAAAGTGTGAAGGACACCACCAGGCCCTGTCGTGATGCAGCAGCAAGCGAGGCTTGGGCCAGAATCAAGCAACAATGGCAGCAGCTGTAGGCTGTAGCAGGCACAACCCAGGTCCCGTTCTCAGTGAAGGAATAATCAACGCAACCTGCTGGTGTACGACGCACAGGGTTAGCAACAAAAAAACCCTCGGAATTCGTGTCAAATGAGCTGCTGTCATGGTCCTGTAATTTTGTTTAGAGGACCACCATGGCCGTGAGTAAGCAGCACGTTGGACCAAGGCCCTGTGGACAGCGCACGCACCATTGACCGTGGCAGAGAAGCTGCTGGATAAAGCACGCACGCGTGGAGCGAAGGCAGAGCCCACTGGTCGAAACATAGGACACCGTTGTGCTGTATATGGGCACTGCGGCCATCATTCGCGAGCTGCCTGCCCTATGTACTTAAGCTTGCAGTAGACCTTGTGGAAACCTGTGCGGCTGTGCGAGGCGCAGCCCATGGCAAGGCTTGAATCGGAGCAGGCTACCTTTGCACGAAAGCAATGTACAGAGAACACCCATGCTGAAGTGCTCATGCGGCCATGCCCACGACCGTGCAGTTTAGCGCCTTCTCCGTAGTTCTTACGCGAAGCCACTGCTTGCAGACTGGTTAAAGTGATAAATCGATTAATCTGATACTCCAAGAAAGAAAGAATTAAAAGAAGGGATTTGTATGTCTCGAGATTACTTCGCGGGTCGTATGTAGCCCGAGGCCATGCATGGGACGGCCCGCGAACGGGCTAAACTCCGAAGAAAAAAGTCTATTTTGCCTCCCTCAACTCTCATAGGAAGTGCAACTTTTACCTTCAACTACAAAACCGGGTAGGATGACTTCCTCAACTCCTTCTCTCACCTCAGTTTAACTCACTGGGCGGTATTGAGAGCGGTTTTGTCCAACGAGGCACTTGTGGGGCCCACATGTTAGTGCCACGTCATTTCTTTTTCTTTTTTCTTTTTTTCTTTCTTGTTCTCTTTCTCCAAGAGTTCGAGGGCCATTCCGGGCCGGGCGAGCACGCCTCAAGCTAGTAAAGGCCTCCTCTGCTTCGCAAGATTGGGCTGGACAACAAGGCCTCCTCATTCATGAAGGGCCTCTCTGCTTTACTTGACCGGCCCGTTCCCGCATCCCCAGTGCGCCGCGGAGTTTAGCACCACGCAGCCTGTTGATCAATGGAAGCGCCAGCTTATAAACCGGATCATTCCACCTAGCGTCGTCCCTTCGGGGACACCACCTAAAATTGGAACAATACAGAGAAGATTAGCATGGCCCCTGCGCAAGGATGACATGCACAATCGAGAAATGTGTCCAATTTTTTTTTTTTAACACGGTCTGCCGGGACCGGGAGCTCCAAGCACTTCATTCAAAATAACAGTTGTTCATGTAATTAATATAAACGTGGAGTAGCAGCAATCCGGTTGGATGGCAGTGTCGATGGGGGGGAGGCCCTGCTGCGGCGGCCGCGGATGCAATGCTGCGACGTGGTGGGGTGAGCCGCTGCTGTTACTTTTTCGGGGCGGAGTTATTCAAGTTTACGGCGCAAAGGGTGGGGGGCTTTGGGGTTCCTTCCAGGGTTTAGGCCCGCCGCCGATTTTGCAGGGGTCCCGGCGGCCGCTGGCTGGCCGGTGGGGTCAGAGAAGAGTCAGAGACAGCAGAGAAAGCCTGCCTGTAGTGTAGAGAGAGAGAGAGAGAGAAAGCAAAGCAAAGCAAAGCTGCGTGTAGTCCTGAAAAGAGAGAGAGAGAGAGATGAAGAGGGCTATGGATTCTTTCTTTTCTTCTTTCTTTGGTTCGTCCGTTTCCTAACCGCACCACTGTATGTACTCCTACTAATCCACTAGACTGTTCAAATTTTGAAATACAACAACATCTGGTACAGCCTCCTTGATTTTTTCCGGGCGCTTGTCCTGTCCCCGAACAAACATTCTGCTGCTGTTTCCGTTTCTTTCTGAACAAGCAGATGGTTCTGAACTTGCGTCGGCTCGCTCACCTGCTCCCTTTTGGATGCGCTTGTTTGCTTGCTGGTTTGGAGTGGCACTGCCATGCCATGGATGCTTGACGTGTTCCAGGCGGGCGGTTAATTAAATTGTTAGCGGCTGGGGAGGGATGATTGGCTGGTGTTGTACTAATGACATGCTTAGTGTGTGAATCCCTGATGAGGGGGAGTTGGGCGTGTGAGTTGGTGCCTGGTGTTCTTGCTGTTGCCAGCTAGGAAAAACAGAGCCGTTCGAGTTTCCTACTACTGCCGCTGCTTCTGTTTTTCTCGTGGTTTTCGCGTGACGGACTGCTGCACTCTGACGCGCTCTCACTGAATACTCCCTCCATGGGCCGGTGAAACTAATTCAGAAACTCCACCAGAGAATTTAGTGGCATCACGGGATTTTCCTGCTACCTTTCGTAATTTTCTCGCCTTTTTTATTTGTGCTTCTTCGATCCAGTGGAACCGAATCTTATGCTGCTTTCGTGCTTTTGGTTCTGGATTGGTATTACATCTCTTTTCCACGTTCGGATCCCACAAACTGTGCACTAGTAGTAGTATTCGAAAGGTTTTTCACCATATCTTTCTTAGACCACCACTGTTAGTGTTTACCAAATATATTGATGCTCATCATCCCTTCCAAAATTTCATGCATTTCTCCACTCCCTTTTTTTTCCTTTCAAGAATGGATAGAGGCTTCATCCCACACATTCTGCACTCATGTTTTCAGCATAGCTTTAGCTTCTAGCCATGTACTACTCCTAACCAGGCATCAGCCAACACTTCCGACATGGAGACATGACCCAAGTTTTTATACAACGTTGTCGAGGGATCACCAGACGCAACTTGCGGGCTCAACAAAACAGCACATCAGAACGCCTAAAAAGCGTGATGATTGTACGAGCTCAACACGACTGCACTATTCTATCCGTAGCCGTCTACTGCAGCGCCCTCAAAAGTGTGAAGGACACCACCAGGCCCTGTCGTGATGCAGCAGCAAGCGAGGCTTGGGCCAGAATCAAGCAACAATGGCAGCAGCTGTAGGCTGTAGCAGGCACAACCCAGGTCCCGTTCTCAGTGAAGGAATAATCAACGCAACCTGCTGGTGTACGACGCACAGGGTTAGCAACAAAAAAACCCTCGGAATTCGTGTCAAATGAGCTGCTGTCATGGTCCTGTAATTTTGTTTAGAGGACCACCATGGCCGTGAGTAAGCAGCACGTTGGACCAAGGCCCTGTGGACAGCGCACGCACCATTGACCGTGGCAGAGAAGCTGCTGGATAAAGCACGCACGCGTGGAGCGAAGGCAGAGCCCACTGGTCGAAACATAGGACACCGTTGTGCTGTATATGGGCACTGCGGCCATCATTCGCGAGCTGCCTGCCCTATGTACTTAAGCTTGCAGTAGACCTTGTGGAAACCTGTGCGGCTGTGCGAGGCGCAGCCCATGGCAAGGCTTGAATCGGAGCAGGCTACCTTTGCACGAAAGCAATGTACAGAGAACACCCATGCTGAAGTGCTCATGCGGCCATGCCCACGACCGTGCAGTTTAGCGCCTTCTCCGTAGTTCTTACGCGAAGCCACTGCTTGCAGACTGGTTAAAGTGATAAATCGATTAATCTGATACTCCAAGAAAGAAAGAATTAAAAGAAGGGATTTGTATGTCTCGAGATTACTTCGCGGGTCGTATGTAGCCCGAGGCCATGCATGGGACGGCCCGCGAACGGGCTAAACTCCGAAGAAAAAAGTCTATTTTGCCTCCCTCAACTCTCATAGGAAGTGCAACTTTTACCTTCAACTACAAAACCGGGTAGGATGACTTCCTCAACTCCTTCTCTCACCTCAGTTTAACTCACTGGGCGGTATTGAGAGCGGTTTTGTCCAACGAGGCACTTGTGGGGCCCACATGTTAGTGCCACGTCATTTCTTTTTCTTTTTTCTTTTTTTCTTTCTTGTTCTCTTTCTCCAAGAGTTCGAGGGCCATTCCGGGCCGGGCGAGCACGCCTCAAGCTAGTAAAGGCCTCCTCTGCTTCGCAAGATTGGGCTGGACAACAAGGCCTCCTCATTCATGAAGGGCCTCTCTGCTTTACTTGACCGGCCCGTTCCCGCATCCCCAGTGCGCCGCGGAGTTTAGCACCACGCAGCCTGTTGATCAATGGAAGCGCCAGCTTATAAACCGGATCATTCCACCTAGCGTCGTCCCTTCGGGGACACCACCTAAAATTGGAACAATACAGAGAAGATTAGCATGGCCCCTGCGCAAGGATGACATGCACAATCGAGAAATGTGTCCAATTTTTTTTTTTTAACACGGTCTGCCGGGACCGGGAGCTCCAAGCACTTCATTCAAAATAACAGTTGTTCATGTAATTAATATAAACGTGGAGTAGCAGCAATCCGGTTGGATGGCAGTGTCGATGGCACGGTCACGAGGGGTTCAATTGGAGAATTTAGGAAGGAAATAAAAACACACGAAGTGTAGTGAGCAAAGGATCAACATCCTTCAATAACTTGATCAAGTTCATTCTACTTGTTTCAGTAGAATAGGTTACAAAATGCCGGTACCCTCTTACGTTTTCTGGAGAGAGAAGTTGAAAGAGAGCCTCCTACTCCGATCCCTATTAATCGTCACAAACATATGGGGTCAAAAAAAAAAAAGGCCCAGGATCATATCATCATTTACACCAACCCGGTTCTGAAATCTTTAAGGCAGATCCCAACAACCATTTTGCAAGAATGAGGCAAAGGGAGCAAGGGCATCAAAATACAAGGGATGCTGCGATGCTCCAATACAGTCATCAAGGTCCACCGCTGAACCTGGCTCCTGCAACAGGTCAAATCTTTCAAAGCTTGCAAAACAACTTAAACAGGGGTGAGAAATCACATGAAGGACTATAAGAATCAACTTGTGTAAGATTACAAGAACAAAACCCAAAAGGTCTTGCAGTCGATCATGCATTACAAACGTGAAACAAGGATCAAAATGATGCAACTTGTACGCCCCAAAGGAAGAAAAAAAAGGGAAGTATCATAGTAGATAGCTTGGAGTTATCTCAGAATTCTAGTCTCTTCGGTTCCCTAAAAAAAACTATTTTATATCAAACATGGATAGCGAAATGTTGTAGGCTTGTAGCAAACAAGCACCAAAGTTAAATCCACTGTGGTTGACTGGTTATCAATACATGTGTACCTATTGGCTATTGTCCATAATAAAGGATGCAAAGAGTACATATACACACAGAAAAAGCATGACCGAGATTTTCCACGTGCATGGTTTTGTGTATATGCCATACGCATAATGAAGCACTAGTGCACAAAGAGAAGCATCTTTGTTCTTACCGTGCGTGTCTTAAAGACAGAAATATCTCTTGCAGGGAAGCATCACTTCAGAATTTTGCATAAAAAACCGCTAGTCTGGACTACTAACTGTCAATTTTGTCATCTTCATTGTAATCATCAAATTCATCTTCATCATCCGATTCATCAAAACCATCTTGATCCTGGAAGTACTTAAGAGTGACTATTGTTGTTTACAAACAGACAGCGTCAGCTTTGGAGAGAATGCATACCTCATCATAGCTTGCAGATGTATCCGCTATGCCATCTTCATTTTCAGAATCTGAGCTATCCTCTTCTTCATCATAGTCCTCAATACCCTATTTTGCAGCACATCAAGAATTAGTTAATTAATGAATAAGATTATTCATAAAGAAAACATATATTTATTACTAGGGCAATAACAATTAGCTGCACCATTTCCCTTGGGAACATGGAATAATTATAAGGTATAAAAAAAGCACCACATATGCTATAATTCTGTAGTAACTAGGTTTACAATCCTCAAGTAAAAGCTCTGCATGAAAACAATAAATACATACCATATCCAACTTCATCTGCTTCATATTTCTTTCCAGTTCAGCTATGTGCTGGCTGAGGGCCTGCGTGACAAGTTATGTAATGTAAAAAGATGATGAGTGGTACGCAGAAGATTTTTCAGTATAAACACAAATACAGAAGAATTATTAGGCAAACTAACCTCATGGCGTTGCATTGCAACTGCACGTTTCAATGCCTTAGCCTTTGTTAATAGGTTTCTAGGCCTAATGTTAATAGGCCTCCTGTAGTTCTTCCCACGGTAAAAAATGAGTGCATAGCCCTTTGGAACTCTTTCGATTGCAACAAGTATACCACCACTCTCATACTCCAGAAGCCGTGCTGTCTCCTGAACAAAGGATAGGGTTTTCTGCTTGGAAATCAATTTGACAACTTCCCTATGCTTCCAATGCAAGTGCATATTTTCAATGACACCATCAAAGACACCACGAATTCCTGAAATTGACAGTGAAAAACTGGTCAATAGAACAGTGTAGCATATTTCAAGATGATTGTCCAAGAAACTTACCAAGAGGCAAGTATGACTTAAGCCGTAAACCAATCCGACGGAAAACCGACTTCTCCTCATCAGTTATCATTTCTTGATCATCACAAGGATTGGCAAGGACCATGGAAGCTTCAATCTTTGATAATAAGCGTTCTGCCCTATGTATTTTTGCCTGAGCCTGTATATATGAAGAACAAATCAGGGAACACGTAATGAAAAAGCAAAAAAAAAACAGAGCTGAGCCAAACAGCACTACTGCAGGCTAAAAGGTAATTCAACCTCACAGTCACAATTACATGGCTCACGATGAATAAAATGTTAACTGCATTAAAACAAACTATGAGCTGAAATATATCAATTGGTTGTTAGCCCATTTAGTCCTTTTTAAGGTACAGTGATACAAGAAAAACATATCGAAGTTTCTTACAATGGAAAGCTTGTGTTCGAGTTTCCTGAAAAGCTTCTCCTTTTCTGATCTGGATGATGCTTCTTTCATTTCTTCTTGCTCCTTAGCACTTACATCTCTTCCCCAGCGAGCTTGGGCCTCCTGAAATTCCGCAAGAGTACCTGCAAGAGCATGCCCCTCTAAACCGTCATCTGGAGGTTGTGCAATGGAAATGCTTCTTCTCTGCTCCTCTGCATTCTGAATATCTTTTGTCAACTCCTCTCTTTCAGCCAACGCAGCTGCAACAGACGCTGGGAGGAAGTCTTTTCCACGATATATTACAATGTAAAATTTATTTCGAAGATCAATTTGACAACTTCCCTATGCTTCCAATGCAAGTGCATATTTTCAATGACACCATCAAAGACACCACGAATTCCTGAAATTGACAGTGAAAAACTGGTCAATAGAACAGTGTAGCATATTTCAAGATGATTGTCCAAGAAACTTACCAAGAGGCAAGTATGACTTAAGCCGTAAACCAATCCGACGGAAAACCGACTTCTCCTCATCAGTTATCATTTCTTGATCATCACAAGGATTGGCAAGGACCATGGAAGCTTCAATCTTTGATAATAAGCGTTCTGCCCTATGTATTTTTGCCTGAGCCTGTATATATGAAGAACAAATCAGGGAACACGTAATGAAAAAGCAAAAAAAAAACAGAGCTGAGCCAAACAGCACTACTGCAGGCTAAAAGGTAATTCAACCTCACAGTCACAATTACATGGCTCACGATGAATAAAATGTTAACTGCATTAAAACAAACTATGAGCTGAAATATATCAATTGGTTGTTAGCCCATTTAGTCCTTTTTAAGGTACAGTGATACAAGAAAAACATATCGAAGTTTCTTACAATGGAAAGCTTGTGTTCGAGTTTCCTGAAAAGCTTCTCCTTTTCTGATCTGGATGATGCTTCTTTCATTTCTTCTTGCTCCTTAGCACTTACATCTCTTCCCCAGCGAGCTTGGGCCTCCTGAAATTCCGCAAGAGTACCTGCAAGAGCATGCCCCTCTAAACCGTCATCTGGAGGTTGTGCAATGGAAATGCTTCTTCTCTGCTCCTCTGCATTCTGAATATCTTTTGTCAACTCCTCTCTTTCAGCCAACGCAGCTGCAACAGACGCTGGGAGGAAGTCTTTTCCACGATATATTACAATGTAAAATTTATTTCGAAGAAGTAGGGTACCCCCTGTAAGATTCTGAAGGAAAATGAAAAAAGAAAATTATAAGACATTAGTGACTTTATGAAGCCTTCGAAGATAAGATTCATCAAAACATAATCAATCTGTATTTGTTGGGACAAATTTTCAGAACTACATGCAAAAGTTCAACACAGGAATATAAAGCTAAGAATAGCAAGCACTCTCATGTGTGACCTTATAGAAACATTTTTCATCTTCAATGGCAGAAGGTAGAATAGTTTACTTTTTCTGGAACCAAGTTTCTTTTTTATATATACAGTAGGGAAAGCCCTACCATGGTACTACTATATATATGAAAATAGCAACCAAAAGGTTACAGCTGTGCGTGGTAGCAACAGAAAGAAGGTTCAAGAAGGATATCCATCCAAGAAAAATGACCAAGACTAAGGTCAGGTCTCATTCTATATCTATATACATGCAGCTTAACACAACAGTGTCTATGAAACACATTTTCCCAGACTTGAAGGTGGTGTGGTGCCCCCCTAAAAATAAGGGCAAGTTTTAAATCTCCCAGGTGGTGATACAGACACGGACCAAGTTTTACATTCTCAAACGATTTCTGGTGATTGTTTCAGCTGTTCAGGATCTTTGGATTTGCTTAGAATGTCCCTCCATTAAAAATGGTTGCTAGGAAAATTCTTAATAACGGTGTTACACTTTTAGTAGCCTTAGTTTATTACCCAACTGTGATAATATATTCAGTAATGAGTTTTGCTACTATGTTTAATAACTAGTCTAAATGTTGTAAAGTAGCCATGTCAACAGTGAGGAAACATCAAAAGCATGGGATTCTAACCTTTATTTCTTCTGCCATTATCTTATTGTTTGTATTCTGTATTCCACGTTTGACAGCTATTTTCACCACCAAACTCTTCTCCCAGAGCTTAACAATTGCTGCTGCCAACCCTTGATGATTCCGATTCCTCCCTTCAATGAAGTTTAGCAAGCTATAAGCAGGTGTTTGCTGCCGATAAGTAAAAGCTATGACAGGGAAAAGTGATATGCATCTTGTCAAAAGCAGTACCTAGAGCAAAATGGCATGGAAGGTTCCTCGCTAACTTCCGCAAATTAGTCAGCTCTGCGTTGGTGAGCGTTGAACGCATTCCAGTGGGAAGGACCCTATATGGTGTTTTATAACCAGGGATTGTTTGAGGCAGCAAGTCGGCGTCCACTGGTAAAATGCCGGTTCCCCACCAATCCACGAAACGAGGACCCAGCTCATCAAGCATTTGATTGAACTCTAGCTCTTCCTCGGTCATGTCCTCAGTATTCTGCATGTTCAATCCGGACACATTTGCCTGACTCACAGCTGAATTCTTCCCCTGACTATCATTCTCAGTAGGGCTGGATGCGTCTGGGATGAACAATGCACCATCTCCCCCCTTCGTTTGTGATGAGGCACCATCCAGAGTTTGGGATTTCACAGGCCTTTTGTAATTGCTCCCTCGGTAAACCACCATTACGCTTCCAGATCTCCATATGACCAATCCTCCAGTGCGTCGCTGATCAATACACATAAAAATCATGTAAGAAACCCATTTTTGGAAGAGAACCAATAACTCTACATGGGACTCAAATTGACCGCAATAAACAGGACAATGCAAGTTCAATTGCCACTACTGATCACTCATTTTAACAGTATTGATGGACTAGCTGCCGATGCCTTGTAATTTGATAACACAGGACAGGGGGCTGTATGGCGCACACCTCAACAAGCTCATGCGCTGTCTTCATGTCGTGAGCAAGGTCCTCGTGAAATTTGAGCCGGACCAGCTCCGACTTCCTCCAGGCGTCATGTATCTTCTCCGTGACGGCCTGCGTGACACCAGCCTTGGGCACAGTGATGCGGTCACGCAGAGTCATTCCCAGCCTGCGCAGCCGCCGCAGCTCCTCGTCCTCGATCGTGAGCTCCGCCAGCGTGGGCGCCTTGACCCGCCTCCGTTTGACCCCATCCTCCTCCTCGTCCCTCCGCCCCACCGCGGCCACCTCGTCCCGCTCCCACGGGAGGACGGCCTCGACGAAGCTGGAGGCGGCGAATTGGCGGTCGGGCCGCGCCCAGCTGCGGTCG